>OX235274.1:77847485-77980664 GCA_944472155.2 Trichobilharzia szidati | reverse complement strand
TATATTAGAAGAGTCCTTTTGGGTAGCCTGGTGAACTTTTAACTAACTGGGTTTCGTAAGCTATCCTTGACTGGTGAATCAAAGTTTTACACTGGTTTCTGGTTTCACAGTATTTCAGCCGGAACTGCTGTAGCCCAGTAGAAACAAAGATATTCCAGAACCTTTTTCTCAGTCTTAGGAGTGTTATAGCTTGTCTATTTATCCATGGTGGCCGATTTGTTGGCCTTTTAGGAACCCTCCAGGGAATTAAATCGGTGGTAACCCTCTCAAGTGTATTCTTAAATCTATCTCATTCATCTTCAATGGATGAGACAATATTGACTGGCCAGTCGGCAGTTGAAGCACGCTCCTTTATAGCGTCTGTGTCAGCATGCCAAACACTAGGTCGGGATTTGGGTTGAAAAATGACTAAATTGCCAGCCCTTAAGTTAAAATCTAACAGCCCATGATCACTGTTTGCTAGAGGTGGATGAATAACTAGACCATCCACGTCGTCGTTGTCATGAGTAAGCACTAAGTCCAGCAAGGAAGATCCTTGGGTAGAACTGAATCTTGTACTACCTAAGACATGTTATGTCAGGGCGTTTTCCATGGTAGTCAAGAGTAACCGGCTGTCAAACTTTGAAAACCCACCAGTTTAAGGTTAGTCTCACCATTTTCACGTCTTGTTTCTAGCTGGGACAAAACTTCTCTCCGTTTAAGTCTGTCTTCAAGAGATAAATCAAGTCTGACCGAAATTCCCGACCCGGTAAGGTTGTGTACACTAGCCAGTAGATGATTCCGTTCATCAGGAGAACCTAAGACTACTTTAAGCAACCTAAGCTGATTAGAACATTTTTATAATCTCTTTTGCTTATTCTAATCAGCTTTTTAATTGATACTCCAGGGAAATTCGCTGGGAGCATCTTCCTTATAATACTACTCACTAATTTAAGGTCGTGATCATGCCTTTTCACGGGATCAGATTCTTTAGACTCTTCTAAATTTCTAACAGTTATGTTAGAGTCTAGGGAGAGCTTGTCGTATTTAGCAGTGGCTACGTCTTTTCTCACCACTATTGATACAGCCTGGCTACAGGTGACAGACGTTTGCCTACCATCAATATTACTATATTTCTTCCGATTGCTTATTTTTGTTACCCACTTATCATCTACCTGCAGTTGCTTCTCAGGGTTGCTGCAGTTTTCGATGGTACAATCGATATCAGTGTCTGCACCACTTTTATGGTGAATTTCGCTTACAGTGTTCTCTGGTGCTGAGATGCTGTTTACAGCTTCCGTTTTGTTACCTTTTCGCTTACTAAGACGCTTCAAACGCCTAGTACGTTTTACTTCCGGGGTAATTGGGATAGTAACCGCCGGTGTGACAACATTCATGATGGCACTTACTGCGTCATCTTCAGACGGGCAGTCCGTGTCACTCTTACGCGTCAACAACCATGAAGTGCATAACAAGAGGAATACTTTTTCCTTGAATACTACCTCTTCTGGTGAGAGATCCAATTTTTTCCGAATACGGTGATCATGGCACCAATTTTCGGTTGCTTTGACTATCGCTTCGAGTGTGTGCTCCTCTGCGGACTCAAGTTCTGTTTGCTTACGAATGATAACATCTGAATTTCTGTCAAGTATACAGTGTTGTGATTCCAAAATTCAACGTACCAATTATAGGCTGGAAAAATGTGTAGTCCCGGGCAGCAGTCTTTTCTGCAGTACCCTTATAAGTCATCAGTCTTGCTAAGCTTTTATTGAGGACTGCACTCAGCAAACGGCGCGTAGATGTGGTTGCGTCATTTTGCACCTTAAATGAGAGTTGGCACATCTGAAACGAATCAATTAAACAAACTTGGTTGAAATTCCTCACTATTTCCTCAAAATACTTTTTTTTTCAGGTTTACGTCCGAAAATTTGAAGCATAGCCAATGATTTCACCGGTAGCTTGACATCGTGTTCGCCATCATTGTTAGTGGCCAACGTGAAGTTCAGACGCTGAATTATTGAGTGTGCGATTCACATAGCTTGTCAACACAAGCTGTTTAATAATTATAGGATAAACATAAAATAAGACCGAACTGCACCTGTTAGCCCTTTTATAACTGGAGAGCGTTAGTATCTTTGGGTGACCTGAGAAAGAATGGCTAATAAGTTTGGTATAACTTACATAACGGGTGTACTTGTAGTAGCAATCATCTGTACACTACTCTTCGACATTAATCCAAAACTACTTCATTTTAATATAAGGTTGAATATCTGTCATACCTGGTATTCGTTTTCAAAACAGGTGCACCACTATCAAGGTCTGCATAATCCTCAAAGTCCTCAAAGACATTGCACTGGTTATCCATCAGGTTAGATGGGCAGTTGTCACTTACGAAAAGGTCAAAATTTCGGTGCACTAATTATTGAGTCAATTATTAAACGATTCTTACGTTCTTCGACGCCTTTTTGTGCAGACTACAGTAGATTTTGAGGACTGACTGCAATTGGTAGTGCTGTAGGTTCTTTTTAATGCCTTGTGCTTTAGAAGTGCTTCTTGCAAGTCATCTGGAGAAATAGTTGAGTAGCGAAACGGCTAACCTGTTTCACAGATAACCTCACATTGCTCCATCTTCCAGTCAACTTTCGGGTATTCCTCCTCGTATGCAGTATCATAAGGAGTTTCATCTACAAGACATTCATCAGCCTAGTCGCTGAAATTGGAAAGTATTCTCTAGGCAACGTTACCAAGCAGTTGCAACTTCAATCTTTTATTTCTTCTATACACTGTGGATCGGTGACATGTGTCTTTTTCAAGCAAAACTGAAGCACCAGGTCTATATTAAAAGGAACAAAGTACTTCTAAGGCTTCGGGAGGGGGGGAGTTAACATTACTCACACTTGGTACTACTTCACTTTCAGTATCCATTTTATTAGCTTAAAATAGACATTACACTATCAACACTTAACTTACCAGGTTAGGAGTGCACGAGAATGAATTTGAAATCGCGTCTTCAGAAGTTAACATTCACATAAACAAACGTGTTACAATGATTGAAATGAAATAGTCAGACTTTATCTTAATGCAGCTTCCCAATGAATAAATACAGATTACATAATATTCGGGCTGAAATGTGCCTCACCTCATGCAGTTCGGATGTAAGTATGTTTGCGCTACAGAAACGAAATCCTACAGTTCTTCCCACTTTTTCCGTGTTTCCCATATTTTCTCGCATTACCCGCGTCTCCAGAAAATAGTTGCCAACGTTTTCCCACTTTGCCCACGTCATTTTCGAAAATAGCCCAATTATTCCCACTTTATCCATGTTACAACCGAAAACTGCCCACGTTTTTACCTGCATATCCCAAGTCAAAGAAATTAAGCGAGTGGGGCACAAGTGGCCTTCAGCAGACCAATCACAAAAATAAGTGACTTTTGCACAAAAAATGACGTATATTTACAAGAAAATGCATGAGAACACATTAAACAGGTTATCTTTCTCTAATATGACTTTAAAATACTTCCCAGTTGTAATGAGGATTATCAATTGCTAAGTTAGATTAGTTCCTGTTCATGTATTCACCGAGGTGACTGAAGATGAGCTGTTTTTGTGAAATGCTTATCTCATATAACCTGTTATGCAGTCTTCCCCAAAAGCCTTCAGTTGAATTACTATGGTTTCGAGTAAGAGGATCGACGTATACTTACCAGGAAAATGTGGATAATAAAACAAATTTTAAAGAATGACATTAACTCTAAATCTATCCCTGGTCATAACCTAACCTTAATCCCGACCCTAACCCTAAACTTAACACTAACCCTAATTACAAACCTTATCCTAACCGTAAACCTAACCCTAATGATGACCCTAACCCCAGTACTTACCTTAACCTTTATCCTAACCCTAACGAGCTAATAACACATTGTCTAGACAGTACTTAAAAATATGATCTGGGTGAAATTTGCTACTTAGTTGGTGAGCAACGACGACTAACATGCATTCTTTGTCATTGTAGCGTTCGCACTCCTGGGACGCTATTGCTGAACTCCTCCGGAGCATGTGTTTTTGAACATTATTGTATATGACGAAAATGACATTATGTCGTATGTATTCGGAGGTAGATACTTTTGTAAAGTGATATAATGGTTCTCTGCGAAAACGTCCAAAGCAAGCGAAAGTGTGATCTTCCTATCCTGATAAATGCAGGAAACTTCCTAACCAGCTATTCATGCATACATATAAACCCGTAGAAGTTTTTGTATCCATAATTAACCAAGTACTTCCACTTCTGAAGACATAATGTTTTACAACGATAAGTAAAATATCTATCTTTAAGTCTTAACATTTCATTGGAGTATATTCTTTTCATTTCACTGAGTATTCTGATATCTTTTGCATGTTGGTTTTACAGAAGCTGTAGGTACACTGCCTCAGTCTTTTTCCGAAAAATTAAATAAAAGACAACTATCGTTTTTCATCGAAATACAATGCATATTCATTCATATCATCGTAACTTTCGTCCTAATATTCCTATTACCACTGATGGCTAGTCTGTACTCTTTATCGAAGAAATATTAAATATTTGGTAGGAAGTGCTTTCTGAAACTGAGACTGCTGGTAACTATTTATCAGTAGACATTATTCCAGGAAAACGCTGAAATAATATATTGGTGTAGCATAAAGTTAGTACTGTTTTCATGGAAAATTCGACAATATATGTACTCACATATATCTTAAACTTTCAACTGTTTCTAGTTCTTTTTTATGTTGCTCTATTTGGAATGGAAACTTTTGGCGTAAAAGGATTGAAGTGCCTTCTACTTTACATAAACGTTCAATACTCTAAAGAAGTAGGCTTGGCGGATAACTTATATGCTGATATAGTTTCTTAGATTTTTATGTTCACCCGAGGTCATAAGTGAATTGAAATCAGATTGGATTCATGTATATGAAGAATCATTTATTGATGCGCATTTGTTAAAGCCCCTTGAAAAGTGAGTAAATTCTTAATTATCTTTTTTGATTGATTTTCACCCTTATTAGATGTCTTAACTGAAAAATATCACTACTACTAAAATAATACTGTTTCACTGTGTGATATATCAAGTATAAGAATAATACTCACTTTTTTCTAAGAGATGGTATTTACTACATTCAAATAACGACAAGTAAATGTTTTCCCTTGGCATGTCTTGCATACCTGAAATGTATCATTTTAAATGTGCCAAATACTTTTTATTTCACACAAACAGGATTGCCACCAGTAAAGTACGTAGTTTAAACTTGCCCCAGTCTAATTTGGGGTCTGTCTTATAACTAGTGTAGTCAGAATAAGCCGTCAAGGTGAATGGTGTCGATTAAAACTAAATTAGTAGGATTTATTCCTTCCTAAGTTTCTATTGGCTTCACTCCACACTGTCTACTTTGAATTGCAAGATCAAATCGTTTTTACTAAACCATTTTATTATAATCCTCAAATGTACCCGAAAAATATCAGAAGTAATGCAGTGCAAAATAATACAACCAGATTATAATCCATTTGTTAAATCTGCGTCGTGGTATCCTAGACGTCCTTACTGAATTTTGACTTTTAAAGGTAAGGTTAGCTGATTAAATGTCTGAGAAACTCTTGGTTTATGAAAATAGTTTTGTTATAATTATTAAGCAGTTAAAGTAAGATAGAGACCCGAGTAATGGTAGGATCTAAACTGGTAGTATTCTCATTACTCGTATTTAATTGTACTGAATAATGGATGGAGCACCGCTCCTGGATAAAAATAAGTGAAATTCTGCTTCATCCGGGAAGTTACTATCAGTTTCAATACCAACCCATTAAAATCAAGATTAATCTGCCAAAACTTGCACTTTGTATATCCTGTTTCTAATGATGAATTTAGTTGAACCTAACAGTCCAGATATGTGTTTTATCTAACCAGGGGCCATTGACAAATACTGAATTTTATGTATATAGAATTTTTATTTGTAATAGTTATGTTTTTGTGGACTGAGACACACGTGTAATTCGTTTGTAAAGAGAAGACAAGATTGCTTATAATCATTGGTCAACACAGTATTAACATTAGAGCTAGGAAATAAATGTACGACATATCACGCTTCGTTGCTTTTACATGCATGTAAACCAGTTTGGGTTTAACAGTCTTTTACATTTAAAAGAATGGCGCAATATACTATGATTATTCAAATTTCGTTGCTTTTTTAGTTGGAATGTTTTCAACATATAACAATGTGAAGTTTTAGGCTGAGGAGATCAGCTTCAGAATCTTGATTCTGATACATTTTAATGAGGAAATTATTATGGTACCAGGAGCACTGGCCATTAAATATTTTGGTCTTGATAGATTCATTGAAACATACAGTTTCAATAGCACTGTGTATCTAAAGATACTGATCACAACTTTTTAAGTCGTGAGAAAAATTAAGTAGAGAAGTCGGTATTAGAGCAAGTTTATTTTGTAATTAGAAACAGTCCATTTCTATGTAGACACTTCAAAGTCATACATCTGAATTCACATAATTATGCAAATAAATTTAGGCATACGACAACGTATCACTATCTAATAAGGAGAATATAATTTCATTTTTGTTTATTTAGAAGGATAAAGTATCAGTACCATTGGTTTTTAGGTAGCTGTTCCATTTGCTTTCGAAAAATGCAGGCTAATTGATTTGGAGACTTCTCTTCAAATGCTTGTAAACAGTCTACTATGGTTCAGACGTAATAGTTCTTCAGCACCATTAAAAATCGGAGGACGCACACTGATCTTCACCCAATTATTGTTTCTGTAACATCTATATTTTACCTCTGCACTATTACTCCATTTATGTTAACATTTGAAATAGAACACTCCTGAACAAATTGTAAAATAAGTCCGCATGTCTGTTTGTCAACATATTTCGGATATTTGTCTAGTCAGTTATTTCGTTTGAATACCTGATGGTTTGTAGATAATGCCTAGCATAAATTTCATTCAACTTTGCATTATACAATGTCTAGATGGAAACCAGTGTTTATGAATCTCGAGAAAACGCTTGGTTCGAAACAAAACAAATTACAACACAAGAAAGTCACAGGTAATAACTTCATTATAAACACTTATTTTCAACAGAAGTTCAACCATTCAAACTAACTCAACCAAGGCCTCGATCAATACTTATACCAGAAATAGAAGTATTGTTCAGCATAAAATAGTTGACGTAAATATTATTTGTAGATTCCAAAAATGGAAAAGATGCGTGAACCTCCAAATTCCACTTATACTGAACCTCCAGAAGTATCTTTATTACTTGTGAAGAAGGAAAAGAATCGTGAATATGTAAGTTTTTAGATTATTGTTATTAATCAAAAAAAACTGTCGCTTTTTGGTAT
The DNA here is from genome assembly GCA_944472155.2 of Trichobilharzia szidati. NCBI lineage: Eukaryota > Metazoa > Platyhelminthes > Trematoda > Strigeidida > Schistosomatidae > Trichobilharzia > Trichobilharzia szidati. The sequence continues at coordinate 77,973,300 of OX235274.1, read as the reverse complement.
ATTCAGAAACAATCTTGAAGGTCCTGAATCAAGTCGGCGGTTGATGAATAATAATTATTCAGATACTAAGTGTTCAACACTTAGTAGCACAAAAAAGACCTAAATGATGAAATAAAACAGGTAGAAGAGGCGTTGGTGTTAAATAACTATACTCTAAAATTCATTAGAAAGATTGGAAAAGGCCAAAAGAAAAAGAAAAATAATTGTGAAACTAGTAATAATAACCTAAATAAGAGAGAATATAAGTCATCTACAGTTATACCATATAAAGAGGGTACATCTGAGACCCTACGTAGGATTCTCAATAAAGCAGGAATTAGGGTGGCATTTAAACCTACAAACTCACTCAGGGACAAGCTCTGTAGGTTAAAGGACCCAGTTGGTCCAATTAGACAAAATAATATAATTTACAAAGTACCCTGCAATGACTGTGAGGTCAACTACATAGGTCAGACTAGTAGGTCAGCGGTAGTCAGATTGTCAGAACATAAGAATTTAGCTAAGGTAAGAATGGTTGACCCAGAGAAGATAAGTAATTTAGAGAAAAGCTCAGCAATTGCAATGCATGTATTAACACACAACCACACAATAGGGTGGGAGAGGGTTAAAATTCTAAAAAGTAATCTAGGTAGGTGGAGAGAGAGGTTGATTACTGAATCCTTGTTCATCGAATCTACACCCAACACATGCAATAGGAATGATTCATCACTCATACCCGAGATATGGAAAATATTACTACCAATCAAATCAAGTGAAAAACAATGGAACTATATAAATTAATTTAGGAAGTCGTGTGATTACCTTGATATGATTATGAGCAATAAATTGTGCTCGAAACGTCATCAGTAAACATTACTGTATAACACTGTGAGACTTTATCAAAACAAAATTTACCCATAATGGAATTACACTCTACCACAGTGCACAAGTTTTATTCTTGTATCAATGATATTAGCAATGTTTCCACTTATTTATTTAGATCTATAACTAATAGTAGTGCGTCGGTGGCACAGCGGTTAGGATGCTCGCCAACCATGCACATGGTCCGTGGTTGGATTCCCGGCCGACGTACTCCTTTACCTCGCTAAGCTAGTAATAGAACTGGCAAAGAGGGAAGGTTGGGCATGAGGCTAGTAACCCCATCCTGTAAAAATGAACACTGCTACAGAAACTTCAAGCCTCTAGCTTGAAGCCCTATGTTCCACTGGGAACGTGAAGGAATAAAAAAAATAACTAATAGTAGGAAAAGGAGTGTAAGCTAGCTTCTTTTTTATCAGTAACCTGTTTCTCTTTTGTGCACTTGACTAAGATTGTTTTTTTAGCTGCAGTTCATGTAAATGCATATATTTCTATAATATTTATTGTCGAGGTTGCCTAGAAGGTTTGCAGATAGTGACATTTTGAAATAAAGTGTAAATGATTGGAGTAAATAAATCATTTAAGTGAATTGAGTAGATCATATCTTATTAACTTTCATGAGAATGGTTACTGAACAAAGAATACTCTTTTCCATAACTTCATCATCAGGTTCTACAGTTATATATACATTATAGTGAATGAATGAATTCGTGTTATGAACAACATTAATGTTGTTTAAATAACATCGAACCAATAATATTGATAGATTACAGTTCAATAGCATCAACATAACAATAAACAGAATGTCAGAAGAATTAGGAAAGATAATAATACAGAATTTACTAATTTATGGTCTCCACTGAAGGCCGACCAGGGCAGTGGCTGGCTGGACTTGTTTCTTTTGCACACAAAGCACTGGTTGTTTCACGCGAATTGCAATAGCCTCTGCTGTTTATAGTATGCGGTGCTTAGATGTTTTTGGCAATTTATTTGGTACCTGGTAGATGATAGGGAAGGATTCTTCAATGCTGGCTGGCTTTGTGGCCAATTTGGACCAGATGGTCTAATATCGAACTGTTGATGGTTTTTACTACACCTTTACTTAGCCATTCTGGGAGATGTTTTCGAGCACGAAAAAATCAAGTTGCTAGAGCAACGGCCGATATAACTCGCTTCACAAGCGCAGTTGGATTGGTAGATACAATTGGAGTTGGCTAGTCTAAGTACTTCATCTTTCAATCGAGTTCGCATAATAACGTTTCAAGGGTAGAGTGCCCGCCAGCTACGCACGTGGTCCAGGATTCGATCCGCAGCCGATACACTCGTAAACCTAGTGACCTCACGCGGTATAAACAACACCATAGGTGGTGGAAGTTGAAAAAGTTTGACGCTCTATCTTCCAGTTGGAACTCAAGGAACGAAGAAAACAAGGACTAAATAAAATACCTAACTAAATTACATAAATTCAAATTAATAAACTATTTTTTTAATGCTGATCATGATTTATTATCCCTTTTAAATTCTAAAAGAAGATAAATTTATGTTAAGTGAATACATTATTCAGTAATGACTTCACTTCAAAGGACTCTTGAACCGACCACCACCTACAACCCGCCCAGAAATACCAACAACAGCACGTACACAACTGCAAGTTGACACCAGTCCTCCAACGAAAGCTGAAGTCTTGAATGCAATCAAGCTTCTGAAAGGTGGAAAAGCAGCTGGACCAGATGGAATACCTCCGGAAGCACTGAAAGCGGACCCAGAGACGACAGCAGATATGCTGACTCCACTATTGCAAAAGGTCTGGAAAGAGGGAAAGGTGCCTACTGACTGGAGGAAAGGTTACCTGGTGAAACTACCAAAGAAGGGCGACTTAGGACTCTGCAAGAACTGGCGAGGAATCATGCTCCTGTCGACGTCAAGTAAAATTCTGAGTCGCATCATCCTGAAGAGGATAAAACGACGCACTGGATGCACAATTCCGACCAGAACAAGCTGGATTCAGGAAAGGCAAATCATGTTCTGACCAAATTGCAACTCTACGCATCATCATCGAACAAAGCATGGAATGGCAATCAAATCTCTACCTCAACTTTATAGACATTGAGAAGGCCTTCGACAGCGTTGACCGCGAAGTAATTTGGAAACTACTCGAGTACTACGGAGTACCCCAAATATTCATCAACCTTATTCAACACCTGTACGACAACGGCACATGTCAAGTGATCCACAACGGAAAACTCAGCGAGGCGTTTGGAGTAAACACAGGAGTCAGACAAGGGTGCTTGTTATCACCAATGATATTCCTAATTGTGGTGGACTGGATTATGCGTCAGACAGTGGGAAACGAGAAGACAGGGATATCCTGGACCGACGTGAAGAACCTAGAAGACCTGGATTTCACGCGTGGATGATTTATGTTTGATGTCACACAAGATCGAAGACTTACAAGCGAAAACCGACAAATTGGTCGAAGAAGCAGCAAAAACAGGACTCCAGGTGAACATAGACAAGACGGAGGTTATGAAAATAACCAACCAACCACAACAGCGACAGCAACATCCCGCGCCAATCATCATCAGCGGGAGGGATTTGAAAGAGGTTACTTCATTCACTTATCTGGGGAGCATTGTCTCAACTACAGGAGGAACCGACGAGGATGTCAAATGGAGAATCAGGAAGGCGAGAAACACATTCATCAACCTGAAACCAATCTGGAAATCTTCGTCACTCACCATCAACAACAAAATTCGGATTTTCAATACAAACGTCAAGTCAGTTCTTCTATACGGATCAGAAACTTGGCGGCGGGTCACAAAGAATATTTCCAACAGCCTGTTGCAGACCTTTATCAACAGCTGTCTTCGTTCTATTACTGAAGATCAGATGGCCGGAAAGAATCACCAACAAGAAACTATGGGAACAAACAAAACAAGAACCAATCGCCCAACAAATATGCAGGAGAAAGTGGAGATAGATTGGACACTTGCTGAGGAGGCCGCTGGGTGACATCGCGCGTCAGGCCATCACTCGAGTGGAACCCGAAAGGTAAGCGGCGAGTGGGACGTCGAAGGGTGACATGGAGGAGATCGTGTGAGGAGGAGTTGAAACAGTATGGATTAACATGGATGCAGGTGAAACGTACAGCAGAAGACAGAAGCAAGTGGAGACGTGCAGTTGAAGCCCTATGTTCCACTAGGAACCCAAGGGAACAATATTAATAATAATAAATACATCGGGAGGGAGGGAGCGTGACATCTAGTTTAAAAGATATCAAATGGTGGATTGATACTATAAAAATATGCTTGTATCTTTACTTTCACCATTCAAGTCGAATAGTTTTGATTGTTCATTTAGTGAACGATTGATTACTTTCAGGTTTACATTTTAGCATGAACCGATGTCAGTTAGATAACGACTGAAATCCACTACAGCCTCAAAGGCTTGTCGTTTTCATCTTGAATTCTTCCTTAGGCCACTGCTTGAGAGCTAAAGAGATATCGAGTCGATGGTTCACAGGTGTAGATGAAGGCATTTATGATGCTGCCACTGAGATGGAATCTCATGATTCATGATTTCCAACTTCTGCTTAATTGTTTTCATTATTTTTTACTGGTAACTAAATGCGCATGTTAAGATTTTGTTCATATAAATCATGAGGACGTGTAAAATGTTGTAGTACTACTCATCCGCTTCGTGTTGTTATCATTTTTAGTACCTGTTGAACACTAACTAGACCGGCTAATGTATCGTTTGGTTGACGTTTCCAAGTGTTTTTCTTCTGTTTGCTTTTTTTCCTGACAGATTAAATTATTTTTTAACAGGCTACTGATATACTTTACAGTAGTTAAAGTGGAGTCTTTTGTAGTTTGACTGTTTGTTTTTGATTTTCATACTTGGTTGTTTATTTATGAGATCAGTGTCCAGTCATACTTCATGTTTTGTTCCATTCATATAGCTTAAACAGAGTTGAAAAAAAGACAAAATAAGCCGTATGCAGCAACTGGGATGGTAGGCTGTAGGTCATTGTATCCCATAGCAAACGGTTACAACATAAAATCGTCTACACAACAAAGTGATTCGACCATAAATTTCACGAGGTGAAGAAATAGAAATATTGTTCAGCATAAAAAAGTTGATGTAAGTATTATTTGTAGATTCCAAAAATGGAAAAGATGCGCGAACCTCCAAATTCCACTTATACTCAACCTCCGGAAGTATCTTTATTATTTGCGAAGAAGGAAAAGAATCTTACAGATGCAGTTCCTAGGAGACAACACCAGTGAAATACTAACACAGCGCCTTAGAAATGCGGTAAAAAGAGCATTCCCTGCTGCTGAATTACGCTGTATCTTTAAAACCACTCCTCTTCTGCGTTCGGGAATAAAAGACAAACTGCCTAATTTCGCCTCTTCCATGTGTATCTATCAATTTAACTGCTCCTGTGGAGCCATTTACATAAGCCGTACAATTAGGTGTATTTCTCGTCGAATTTCCAAACATCACCCTGCCTGGTTAAGCAAAGGACAAACAAAATCTATTCGCAGCGCTATTCTGTCTCATCTTGTGGAGACAGAACACAAGATTGACGTTAATCATGCTTTCAGGGTCATTTACCGCATACCTACGAATCTCACTTTTGCCTTAAGTGTTTGACTACTAAATATTGCTGAGGCTGTGGAGATCCATATTAATAAGCCTAATTTATGCATTCAAAAGAAGTTAGTTCAGTCATTATCATTACCTTGACCATCCAGGTTTGAATAATCCTGAATTTTTGTGGAATTTCCCTAATTTTAGTTGATATTCTATTCGCTATTATATCTTTATTATTATTATAATTTAAGCATCTTTAATGAACTGTAATTCCATTGATCTTACTTTACAAATGGATATTATTTAAAAAACACTAATATTGTTATTAACTACTAATTTAGAATATTCTGTGTATAAAAACATATATATATATATATATAAATTTTACAGCCGGAAGAGGAATTTATCGAAAAGAATATACTTTGCTCGATTATTTTGTGTTTTACAGATGTCTGAATGAATATTTTTGCTATATTGAAATCTGTTATAAACCAACTTGAAATCATCAATGAGGCAATTATTGTGAATCTAACTACTATAAACTTAGCACATAAATTTCACAGGGATAGTAGTTAGTGTTGAAGATGTTATCCAAAAAGATGGTGAGTGCTTCTCAATTAAAACATCCAGTTAAAAGAACACAACAATACTAAAAACACCCACATGAGATTTAAATATTCCTCACTATTTCTGCAGTTGAAGTACCTGGAGACATAACACACATTTTAAACCAAGTAAATTGAAGTTGTTCAGAGAAGTGTATGTAGTTCTGAAAACGTCATCACCACTAGATCTAGTGTAAACTGAAATATAGACAGTTTGAATCAAAATGGCTAATTTCTTTGCACTTATGAAAACATCGTAGTTTGAGTGTTTACTGCAACATTTCGTAACTAGCAATTTTTTTGTAGTAAATTTGATCTTTTCTTGGGAAAGATTTCTCAAAAATGTCTAAATTTTACTTTTCTTTTCACATATCGAAAAGCAGATTGAAAAATTAAAAGCTGAGAGTGATAGGCTTAAGCCAAGATGTGCAGAACCAACTGCTAAGAGTGTAAAACAGGTCAATGCCACAGGTGATATAGATTTAAATGTCAATAACTGTGCTGTGATCACTACAAAAGAAGAAGATGCAGATAATGCAGGAAGTAATAAAAAGAAGAAATTGAAGTGCAGAAATTATGTAAATGCATTAAATACATCTACAGTGATAAATACAAATGCTGTTACTATCCTACGTGAATGGAAACTCTACTTGGATAAAGAAAAGGAGCAAAGAAAAAAGTGAGAATTATTTAATATTTTTCTCAGAATAAAAAAGAGTTGACCATCTTGTTTCATATATTATTCATTTTACATGTAGAGAATTAAAAGAAGCGATTCAGAGAAGACAGTCTCTTCAGCGAATTTATTATCAAGCTGTGAATTACGACTAAGCATTTGTGATTATAATCGTAGTTAAACATCAAGCAACAAAATACGTTATGCACTTGATGCTGAACTATGACTTTAATCACAAACAATTACTTGTATTTCATATTATTATTATTTTAAGTATTCACACCTTTAATTCAAATTTAGATTTTTCCGTCGATTGATTGGACCGAAGTGCTCGGTCTCAGGTTGACATGTCGGCTTCTTGTGCAGAGGCTTCGACGATGTCTGGGCATGTAATTAGAAGTTAATTGGTGGATGGTGACTAGCAGCGGAATCCAGGATGCGCATTTCGTCCTATTTGGGACTCGTCAGCTGGATATACCTGCATTCCTCAGTGAGTGATGATGTTCCCACCACCGAGGCTCAAACCCAGTACCCATAGTTTAAAACGGCCAAATAAGAGGAAATGCGCATCCTGGATTCCACTGCTAGTCACCATCCACCAATTAACCTCTATTCACACCTTTGTCTAAATTTCCTCTCTGGATATAGTTTTTTCAAAAAACCCGAAAATACACGATTGTCCAGCTTGGTAATAAGTTAGGTGAAAAGAGCCTCTTCTCTGATTATTGTGTTTACTGTTAAAACATCACATGACATGCTGGGAATTATGATACGATAACATTACAAAGCAGTTATATTGAATTTAATAAATAAATGTGACAGGTTAGATAACGCCGTAAATTGTTCAAGGTGAAAATAATAATAGTAATAACAATCGAAATAATAAAGGAAGGGTATACAAACTGAATAAACAAAACGAAGAATAAATAGGGCTAGGGTAGAAATACGGATTATAATAATTTAGCACAAACTCATTGGGACCATGAAAGAAAGAGTAGTTGAATAGGCTTTTTCTGTAAACAAAGATCTGACTTTTCTATTTCGATGGCCAAAGCTTCAGCGGTAAAATGAATTGATAGTGAATGATTTTGGCAAGTTATTTTTTTCACCTTATAGGAAGAGACTATTGAGATAAGATGACCAGTATTGAGCAGATGTTCATTTATTACACTTCTCATAGCCCCCCCCTTCCACCTCTCTTGCAACCATATTTGAACAACTTCCGATATTATCTTACGTGTCACCTTTATCTATTTAATTCAATATAACTTTTTTTTCAATGTTGTCTTATCATAATTCTCACCTTGTTGCGTAATGTTTTAGTCGCCTAGTAATTTCATTAATTCTCCACTCCCTTCTAAAATTATGCCTTCCATGAATCATCTTATAAAGTACATAACCTATTTCCTTGCTCGGTGTTTAACTACAATTGTAATCCCAAATATTTTCTCCCGATTCACAACATTATTAAAATATCATATTGATACTTATTTTTGTTGGAAAGAGCCTTTCTACCGAATCAACTGTTTTAGTTTCCTTTATATCCTATGAGAATTTTCTGCAAATCGTATTTAGCAGTTATAAAGTAGCTAAAAGAACGTATCTTTGCTTTTATAACCACTGAAAATAAAAAAGAAGTGAACTTTCTAAATGGAAGGTTTAGTTCTGTATTTTTGATTACAGTGTTGATGATATAACTATGAAATCAGCTTGTTTTACTTTTTATAAATCAACATAAAGCAAAAATGGAGTAAATGCGTAAACTGATGTCTCTATGGTAATTTATGCGCCACTTTTGTTTATGTGAATAATTTAACTGTACAATTTGAGATGTACTGCAGATTAGAACCATCTCCTTCAACTTTTTGGCGCATTAGGTTGTGACAAATAGATTAAACTATTAGTCATCTAATGGTAAAGTTATACTTGAATAACCCAGAGGTAGTATCTCTAACAACAACACTAGTTTATGTGCATTAGAATCTCGATGGAGATCTTGGTTTCTTTGAGGCTTTATAAATACCTTGCAGGTTTGTGCTGATAAGCATGAAATCCTATCGATTAACTCCAAAGTTCAGTGAGAAGTCAAATGGTTTCACTTCCAGTTTCTTCATTTGTTGATTTATATTGTAACCACCAAAAATAAAGAAGATTACTTCGTGTTTCACACTTTTTGTTATTCTGGATAAAGACATGTAAAGACGCATAGTTTTTGGTTTCTGAGGAGTTTCATGAACAGACGTTATCAGTGTGCAATTAGTCAGTAGAATTTGTAGCACTTTATGTCTGCCTATTAAGTAGAAGGTATTAAGATAAGTCATTAAATTGCCGTTTACGAGAGGGAAGAATGTTACTTATCTGCTGCGGTGAATAGAATCAGCTTTGGGGGTAACTTTAACAATTACTTAATTAGTTACGCAATAGAATACAGTCTTGTGTATTTCTTAAACAGTCTACTTGAACAATTTTAAGGAAAAAATAATTTGATTGAAGGTTTACAGAATATTTAGTTGGGCAGTCTGAACTGCAAACCAATTGTTTTAATCACCATAACATAATTTCATTCGAAATTCCCACAGGCCAGTTAAATAAAATTATTCAAATGATGTCAGAAAAGAAGAATTGAAGATGTCCTCACCTTTATTGGTATAAAAAGATGATTGCGTTATATAAGGCTGAAATAAGTAAATTAATTCGCGGATATTTCCCTTTCGCTGATAACACTGGGAAGCTAAATCTTTAAAATACTAATGACCTTTTAAGAGTAGGAGGATGTCAATGGTTGCACAAGATAGCCTGCATATAAACACAAGTTTCTACCCTGTAACTCCTAAACTACTTGTTTTACTGAGATTAGAGACAGATGACAACACCACATTCATCGTTCAGAATACAGGTTATATCACGGAATCAGAAACGTACAGTGATGATTGTTTAACTAACTAGGGATCGTTGACGAACGACCGAAGTAACACACAGCGTGTCGAATGATGTGGGTGCTTGATCCTATAAACAAGTCGACTTAAACAGTGAAGTTTAGCATCCAGTGTCTAGTGAAGGGCTCTGTAGACTAATATTTCTCGGGAATTATTTACCTCTACGACCTTCATTCTGGCATTGTTTAAGTGTATCGAACTGCAGCCATCTTAAGTTAGATATAAAGGTCACTAGGTATCTCATCGTTTATGTTAAACTTAGAATTTCCAGGCTGATTATTTGTGTTTATATCAGTAAAAAGTTTGTCCATTAAGGAATAGATCAAGTTAATTACAATTATATTTCAGTAGTTTACAAACAATGATAGATTTTTTGTTTTGGTAATATTTCGAGCAAAATTACTGTCTGTGATCATACCAACTGTTGTAATTTCTTTTTAATACACGCTTAAATCAACTAAAAGATGCGTAAAATTCATTTAATTTACAAAATATCTTGTGCTAAATGTCCGAGTAAATATGTGGGTCAAACGTTTAGATCATCTAAAATAAGAGTGAATAAAAGTATACTCAGACCTACAGTAATTTAGGAATAAATTTGTCCATAGCTGCCCGTGCACGGGATAAAAATCACAGCATTGATTGTGACAACGTTTGTATTCTATTCTAGCAAATGGAAAGACTAATAACAGAATCTATAACTTAACACAAACTGCCAGCAACCTACAGTATAATTCTGGATACACAAAAGTGAACGAGCAAAAAATGAACTACATATATGATTACAAATCATAAATTTGTAAAAATTAAAAAATAATTTCAACGGTTGGTATGGTCACGGGCAGTAATTTTGCTTGAAATATTACCAAAACAAAAAAACTTATCATTATGTATAAACTATTGAAATATAATTATCATTAGTTTGATTATTTGTGCTTCACATTTTTGGGTTCAGTGTGAGTTATGCCCAAAGAAGAAGGGTTGGTTTAACTTATCACATGAAAATTGGGACGAACTAAGTGTATGATCATTATTAGTGCTGCACCACACTACCATTCGTTTATTAATTATTCATTAAGTGTCATACCGAATTCCATTTTACAGGACATTCACTTTCTCAGTGTAAGTTTGATTAGCCGTCATCTGAAGTTCATGCTGCTTAAAAATCTATTTAAACTAAAATTATGTTATACGTAATAATCAAGTTATTAATTGTAATACATGAAAAATGTCCAGTGATTTCTGCGGAGACTAATGAATTACCTTTTAGATTCTTTAATGCTCTAAGGATGAGGAGTAAAGTTTCTTACATTTCATTAACACACGTGAACTTCTGAGTAAAGAAATCTAGACCATCTGAAGGTTAAGTCTAGTAAGTGATCACCCATAAGGTAACCTAGAAATTTGCCTAGAGGAGAATTCACTGTCAATGATATTTTAATTAATAGCCCAACCTAAGCATGATAATTGATTATTATGTTGAAGAAATTACTTTAAATTTCTAAAAATATCAAAAAAGACAGAAAACTTTGATTGGATGGAGGATCTCATCATAAGCTGACATCAGTTAGAGAACCCTTGGAAAACCTGGGAGTACTGGACAGCTGTCTTGTCAGCCTATTTTGAGACTCTTTAGCAGTACGCACCCACCGGGGTTCGAATCCAGGACCTTCTGGTTACAAGGCTGGCGAGCTAGTAGACCATGAAGCCAATGGGACTCGATCCAGTGGCCCATGAATTCTAACTTCTGCCAATTCACGAAATAGCGTGACCACTTCGCAATGTCTTCTTTGATGAGTTACTGCCTCATCTTCAACTTTCTTTTCACTTTACGTAGACTTACTGAACTGGAATCTGGAGCTTTTACAGATGCAGCTTATATGGCATGGAAAACAGAAGAAGAGGCTAAAATTAAATTGAATCAATTAAAACAAGTGGAGCGTAATCGTTTGAATGCAATGATAAGTCACGAAGCTTCATCAATAGCTAAGCATAATCTTTATTGTAAACGACGTAACAATGTTAATCAGTTAAAAAATGAAAAAAATCAAAAACTTATGGAATTAATGAAAGCAAAGAAATTGCAACAAGCTACAATGAACAAAATAGCTAAAGAAATTGCCAGTACACATGAAAATGCTAAAATTGCCAAGAAGAAAGTAATGAAAGAGAAAAGAAAATTAGGTATGTGTATTTATGCATTTTCCTTGGTGTGTAATTCAAATATACTGGGTTTTGCAGTAGACATTAGTCATGATATCGGTGAAAAACCGAAATCATAACAGGTTACAGGATTTCATGATGAGTTGACATCGGTTAGAAAACCGCTGCAAAACCTGGGAGTACTGGACAGCTGTTTCGTCGTAGTTTTGGGCTCTTCGTCAATGCGCACCTACCGCCAGGGTTTGAACCCAGGACCTTCTAGTTACAGGATGAGCTTGTAGAGCATTTAAGCCACTGAGACCCGATCCAATGGTCCATGAATTCTAGCTTCAGCCAGTTCACAACATAGCGCAGCCACTAGCCAATGTCTTCGGCGAGTATTTGTCGTCACGCCCGACCTGCTGTACCCTACTGGCCATGACTTCCCACTAGAACCCCAGGTGAGTAATATTAATGGGTAGATAGTAGAAAAAAAGAAGATTTACATTTGTAGACTTAGAATTTTTAATTTCCAGTCATCTAGGAGATTTCAAATGAGTACAGAGAAGATAGAGATGATGAAGACACTATAACAGCAACTATTCGCTTCAGCGGGAGAAATCTACAAGAAAGTACCTCTTTTACTTGTTTAGGCAGCATAGTTTCAACTGCAGTTGATACAAATAAGGATATTTAAGCCAACCAGAATCGCAAAAGCAAGGCAGACCTTCAATACAAGGAAATCATTATGTAAATCCATTGTACTCAGCACAAAGAACTAGATGGGGATTTTCAACACTAATGTAAAAATAGTTCTTCTATATTGTTCGTAATGTAAAGCATTTTGAACAGGCTTACTTATCACAGCTGCTTTTACTCCACACCGACGATCAGATGGCCGGGCAGAAAGGGTAAGTGACACGCAAATCTATTATACAAGAAATATGGAGATGGATCCAACACATCCTGAGGAAAACGCTGAGTGACATCGCGTGCAACGGAGGCCCTCAAGCAGAACCTGAAAGGAAAAAGAAAAGTTAGGCATTGGTTTGAAGGTGACATAGAGGGAATCGTGAAGCCATCTGTAAAGAACTTCAGAGAAAAGCATGAAATGGAGATGTGCTGTTGAAGTTCTATGTTCCACTTGGGACCCAACAAAATAATAATAATTACGAAGTCTAGCAGATTGGTGCTGAACATATTTGGGAATTTGCCTATGAAATAAATTTGACTGAAGTTTATAAATAAACCACATGTAGTAATCGGTTTCATTAATCTACTAATAAAACCTACAAAACAGTTAACTTATTTATGGAAAATGCACACACATATACATGTTAAACATGTTACCAAAACCCTCCCTCCTACTTTAGATTTTAAAAACAGTAATATAAGATGACATTTCAAAAATTCCGATTTGTTGTTTGGAGGCGTTTGTTGATGAAATTTGCAGATCATTTCAAAGTACTGGCGAATATTTAGAGCTGCTGTAGATAGTTCATTATGTTATAGTGCTGTCTGACCTTGGTGAGGGAATTGAGAAGTTTTAGTTGCTGTTCTGCACAATATTATCAGTATCAACATCAAAATAAATAAATAAAATGTGACGTAATTTTATTTTCAAAAGAATCGTTACTGAACAAAGAATACTCTTTTCGATAACTTCATCATCAGTTCTACAGTTATATATACATAATAGTGAATGAATGATAGTGTTATGAACAACATTAATGTTGTTTAAATAACATCGAATCAATAATAATATCAATGGATTACAGTTCAATAGCATCAACATAACAATAAACTGAATGTCAGAAAAATTAGGAAAGATAATATTACAAATTCATGAATTTATAATCTCTACCAAAGGCTGGCCATGGCAGTAGTAGTGGCTGAACTTGCTTCTTTTGCACACAAAGCACTGGTTGTTTCATGCGAATTGCGATAGCCTCTGCTGTTTGGAGCTTGTGGTACCTGGATTTTTTCAGTAATTCATTTGGTACCGGGTAGATGATAGAGAAGGATTCTTGAATGCTGGTTTTGTGGCCGATTTGGACCAGATGGTCTAATATCGAACTGTTGATGGTTTTTACTACACCTTTACTTAGCCATAGTGGGAGATGTTCTCGAGCACAAAAAATCAAGTTCCTCGAACAACGGCCGATATAACTCGCTGTACTGCAAGTGCAGTTGGATTGGTTGATACAATTAGAATTGGCTAGTCTAAGTACTTCATCTTTCAGTCGGGGAATCACCATCTTTCGTGTAGAGAATAAGACGTGTAGTTCGCCAGCATTAAAAGTTCTTTGAAGTGATTTACTTAATTTCTTCATAGCTATTTCGCTTGGTAATTTTTATTGACAGTAGTTAGTCTAGCCCCGGCCGACGTGTGCTGACCACACATGTACTCACTGATATTACTCAGCAAGGCATACTTGAATATTAAGCGAACTGATTTTACTTGCGAGAAGGAAGACCATGTCACCCAGTGTTGAATTCAGAGACTTCACTACTAAGCTGTTGAACTGACAACTGACCTCCAGTAGAACTGGAATGGATGTTTTACTCGATCTTTAGATAGTAAGTATTACTGCTGTCCAGTTAGCAGTTTATTGACTGAGATATGACAGTCAGATATATACAATGTAGTAAACTGTATTTTTCAATTATATTTTGAGAGGAGTCTATCAAAAAAACAATAAAGTCATAAACTTTGGAACTAAGTGATACAGGTTTTGATATTAAAAAGGAAACAAAGCTTCCTCCAAAGTCACAGGCATGTCTCTGTGATGTGTATCAACAAATGCAAAACTTAAGTTCAGCAAATGCTGTAGATTGTTTTACCTTCATATCCATTGTGAAATTTTTGTGATCTACAATGAGCAACAGGGTTCTGGCACAGAAATATATTCATTACTGTTTATCAATTGGCGTTCATTTGTATGTTCACACGGTTGACAGTTTACAATTAGTCACTTGTAAACAACAACGTATTCTAAGTAGCAATGAATAGATCAATCACGTTTCTTTGTTATCCTTTTTGTACATGCATATTTTCTTTGAATTTTACGGATAAGTGATGATTAGATTTTATTGTTTTCATTTAAAGAGATTACCTTTTATTTGTTGTAAATGAAAAAAAATGATGTGTTCCATGGTTTTGTCTGCAATTTTAGCTGCTGAAATAGTTAAAGAAAGTAAACTTCTGCTTGATGAAGCTCATAAAAAAGCTGAGGAAGAAAAGAAAATGAAAAAGGAATTGATCGCGAAAATTCAAGCCGAAGAATCATCAGCAATAATGACAAAATCATTAAATACGAAACAGGTTAGCCATGAAGGAAAATATTATATTGTCCACTGAGTCAAAATACCTGGTGTTATACTATTTATTAAGTTCATTCTGTGGATATTCCCTGAATGAATCACTTAGATGAATTGTTTTCATATTTGCGGAAAATGTGACTTATTAGCTTTAATGTTTGACTCTTATACAGTTAGATCCTGGCTTTCAATTTGGCTCCACCAACTTTTACCTATTCATCAGCTCTTACGCAAATAGTTGTAGCTTATAACCTGTTGCAAAAACAAATCAAAACCAAACCACTGACTTTTTAGTAACTGTTACGATGAGGTCACGATCTCATATGGATTACCCTAAGGATTCCGCCTTGGGTAAAGTTTGGTTTTTTTAATGGCTCGCATGAAAACTAATATTTTCATCGTTAGATGTGTCGAAAAGATTTTGTTACATGAGGTTTAACAGTATAAAAGTATGAGTTTTATTATCAAAATAATCCACATATTAGGGACTGATTAACTGACTTACCTAACAGCGCTTAAAAAGTACGTATACGAGTAGAGAAAAGTTTGATGTACCTCTAATACATGTAAGTTTAGAGGAGACAAAGTAAGTGGATAAACATTGCTGAAGATTTTCAGAGATTGGAACATAAAATAAGCAAACGCTTCTGCCATTGCGACCTACTTTGAAACATGTTGCACTGACTCTCTGATCGCTAACTTTCACCGTTTTGTTGGTTTTTGACAAATAGTCAACATCCTTCTGCGTGACTACGATGAAAATCCATTGTTTTTCAAGTATTAGTTTGTAGGGATTTGATTGATTAGTTGCAGGATTTCATTATGAGCTGACATCGGTTAGAGAACCGTTGGAAAGCCAGCTGGGAGTACTGGACAGCTGTTTCATTCTAGATTGGGGCTCTTTAGCGGTAAGCACCCACTGGGGTTCATACCCAGGACTTTCCGGTTATAAGGTGACCTTGTAGACTACTAGACCACTGAGACCCAATCCAATGGCCCATGAATTCCAGCTTCTCCCGATTCATGACATAGCGCGACCACTAGCCGATGTCTTCGGCGAGTATTTGTCCTCACATCCGACCTGCTGTACCCTACTGGTCACGAAATCCCCCCCTAGAACCCCAGAAAACTAACTACCTACATGAATAGGGCCAGTTGCTAGTGAGCATCTCATTGACATTCAAGTAGTGATTTGTAGGGATTTGATTGATTGGTTACAGGATTTCATCATGAGCTGATGTTATTGTCTTCATGGATTAGTTTCATGTTTCAGTCTGAACAGTCAATAATATTTTCCACTCTAATGCTACTTCAGCTACTGTTGTTCTTCGACAGAAATGGTGACTCAGATTTCCTAACACATGTTCTCGCCACCTTCACTGATGAACCTCCATAACCTTTTATTGAGTGACTGTCACTCAGTGTCTAATAGTTTACGTCTAGCCTCATTGTTGATTATCAGGTTAATATCTGCAATGCAATTAAGTGCATGAAGATACTTATAGTCAGTGGTTTCTAGCGTGTTCGTTTATTCTTCCTTCAGTGACTGTATCATCCAGAATGTTATCCAATAAGCAAACTTCATTTCAACTATGCATTCACCTTAGATGACACTGTACTTGCATTTCTATGTAAGTGATAGAATGAGAAGTTATAAGACTATATTTTAGCATTTCAAATTCCACTACAATTTAGTTAGACTGAGATGTTCTGGGATAGTGTTCAGTTAACCTCTTGATTATATCATAGTTCTTTATCACTATCAGGGGTGTTTTTTAACGAAATTTCAAGTTTGGAAAGTCTTATAGTTTCTGTCAGTTTGTTTATTTAAGTTGTTCTTACTTTAAGTAAATATAAGTAGCTAAAAGTATAATACGTAAAATTCATTAATTTTTTCGGATTTAAGCTTTTCACTACTATTAACGGTAGAAAATGATATTAGCAAGAGAATCAACGAATAAAAAGTGTCATTCAAATGTTTCTACTGAGAAACAAATACAGGAGATAAGCATAGGATAATGACAAATATAAGGTTATTAGTCCAAATCATTATCGAACGATAGGAATAAAGTATACCGAAATAAATTGCAGTGAATTGTTCACATATGGTTGATTAAGTCAACAGTTAAAATTGAGATTTCTATTATTGTTTGATTATTGGAATGACATTAAGATAAAATTAGACAGTCAGTTGTTTGAGTTGATATATAATCATTCTTACATCTTTGGAGAATTATCAAGCTACTGTTATTTATTGGTTTAAATTATTTCTTTTAAGACATGAAGACACTCATACTGAAATGGGAATAGAAGCAAACAGTTCAGCAAAAGTTCCTTTCATCGAATTCTCCAAGGATTTATTTCTTTTGTGCTCTATTTAGCTGACATTTGATTGTTTCTGTTTTTGACCTCATTCATTACCAAATCGAATTAGCTGTCTACTTTGCCAGACTGTTTGTTTACTTCTGTGATAACAGTTGTAGTCTTTTTTTGTTAACATGAATGTTGTAACTCCACTTTCACAACTATGCTTTTCTAACTTTAGTGGAAATATTTTATTTCACTCATTTAGCTAAACTAAATAAAGCTACGATAGCTACTGATAGTACTTTATGTAATAAATCCGAGAATTTTCAAGTGTTAATTTCCAGGGATTTGGTTGATTTAAAGTTTGATCATGAACTGACTTCAGTTAGAGAACCAATGAAAACCAATGAGTGAGAAGCAAAAGTTTCGTCCTTGTTCGGTACTCTTCAGCAATACTCACTCATGAGAACACCGGGGATAGGAATCTGAACCTTCAAGTTATAGGCAAGCCTGCTGACCATCCAACCATTGATACTGGATCCAATGGTTCATCAATTCTCGCTTCCTTAGTTTCCAATGGTTCTCTAACTGATGTAACCAAACTGGAAATACGAAAATACACTATTCTCCTGCTTAAAAGGGTGTGTTAGAGAATTACCAAATAAAAGAAACGCAATGGATTCTATCAACCTAAAAATGATGCTGATATATTCGTAGACAGGAGATTTTCAATTCGAAATAGCAAAAGTTACTATTTTCTCTCGGTAAAATTGACCATATCTATAATGACTTACAGTATTTTAAGTTAATAGCAATAACGACTGCTTTTGATATATTAGGCTGTATAGTTTGAATGACTCAGGTTCTCTAATGCCTTCCTAGTTAGTTTTCCTTTTAGTTGTAATGATATTATTTTAGGCGGTCGCTAAATAAGTGCTTCATCAAAGTGACAATGAATTTAGATTTCATGGAGGATTTCATCATGAGCTGACATCAGTTGAAGAACCACTGGAAAACCTGGGAGTACTGGACAGCTGTTTCGTCCTAGCTGAAGAGTCCCAAACTAGGGCGAAACAGCTGTCCAGTACTCCCAGGTTCTCCAGTGGTTCTTCAGCTGATGTCAGCTCATGATGAAATCTTCCATGTAATCAAACAAAATCCCCACAAAACCAATACTTGAGAATGTAGATTACAAAAAATTTCTGCATAATTTGAAATTGGTGATTTTCTTTATTAACATTACAGATTTATCAACGTTTTCCTTGGCCCATTATTTCACCCTATAATATTGTGGTGTGTTGAATGTTATTTTTATACTTAACAGTAATTAGATTCTTGTTAATGAATGAGTTTTAAACTAGCTATTAATTTTTCTTATTTGTTCGTGTATATCACCAGGTTGATTTAGCTGATACTCCCGGATATGGTCTGTTAAATGAAATGTCCATTGTTGAATTGAGAGAACGCCTTGATCAGTTGAAATCCAAAAGACAACGTGAATTAGAAGAGAAAAGAGATGCTATACAAAGCCTTAAAGAGCAGAAGACGAAAGTTTTATGCGAAGCACTCAATCGAATTAGTAAGCATCGTAGTGTGAAAACAGTGGCTGCAGTTGGAGCAACACTGACTAACAGGCAGTAAGCTGTAGAGCTTTATGTGTTATTTTAATAATTATTAAAAACTAAAGAAGTTTATTTGATGTTTCTATTGGTAAAATTCGTGTTAACATGACTGTGTTTATAAAACACAAAATAATCGAGCAAAGAATATCCCTTTCGATAAATTCCTATTCCGGCTCTACAGTTATATATATATGTTTATGTACACAGAATATTTTAAATTAGTAGTTAATAACAATATTAGTGTTTTTTAAATAATATCGATTTGTAAAGTATGATCAATGCAATTACAGTTCATTAAAGATGCTTAAATTATAATAGTAGTAAAGGTATAGTAGCGAATAGAATATCAACTAAAATTAGGAAAATTTCACAAAATTCTGGATTATTCAAACCTGGATGGCCAAGGTAATGATAATGACTGAACAAACTTCTTTTGAATGCATAAATTAGGCTTATTAATATGAATCCCCACAGCCTCAGCAATATTTAGAAGTCGAACTCTTAAGGCAAAATTGAGATTCGTAGGTATGCGGTAAATGACCCTGAAAGCATGATTAACGTCAATCTTGTGTTCTGTCTCCACAAGATGAGACAGAATAGCTCTGCGAATAGATTTTGTTTGTTCTTTGCTTAACTACGCAGAGTGACATTCGGAAATTCGACGAGAAACACGCCTAATTGTACGGTCTTTGTAACTGGCTCCACAGGAGCAGTTAAATTGGTAGATACACATGAAAGAGGCGAAATCAGGCAGTTTGTCTTTTATTCCCGAAAGCAGAAGAGGAGTGGTTTTGAAGATACAGCGTAATTCAGCAGCAGGGAATGCTCTTTTCACCGCATTTCTAAGGCACTGTGTTAATGTCTGACTGGTGTTGTCTCCTAGGAACTGCATCTGTAAGAACAAGGCTTTCTTTGGAACTGTTGGTAACTTGGACTGTTTTGGTTTTAGATTCATATTCTTATCAATAAACTTTTCGGGATAACCATTCTCACTTAGCAACCGTTTAACATTGTTAAGCTCCTCGTCAAGACATTCGTCCGAACAAATCTCTCTTGCTCTGTGGACCAAGCACTTTATTAGATTGCGTTTGTATTTCAATGAACTGCAATAGCATTGATCATACTTTACAATTCGATAGTATTTAAAAAACGCTAATATTGTTATTAACTACTAATTTAAAATATTCTGTGTATATAAACATATATATAATTGTAGAGCCTGGAAGAGGAATTTATCGAAAAGAATATACTTTGCTCGATTATTTTGTGTTTTATAGATGTCTGAATGACTGTGTTTGTCGTTGTGACAAGTTCTTTCCATTTATTATTGAAATATTGGTTTGTAGGCATCTGATTGGTTTCAGTTTTGATCACGATTTGACTTCAGTTAGAAAACCATTGAGAACCACGAAGTACTGGACAGCCACGTAGTTTCAGCTTGACACTCTTCAGCAGTATGCACTAATGACCCCGCCAGGGATCAACTCCAGGGCCTTCAGATTACAAGAAGAACTACATCACGTTATGTCACGAAATGACAGAAGTTAGTATTGATGGGCCACTGCATTCCATTTCAGTGGCTAAATGAAACATGAGTTCGCCTGTGTTCGATCCCAACTGGAGTCATGGTCGTGTGCTGTTGAAGAGTCTCAGACAACGCGAAATGGTTGTTCAGCACTCCCTAGTTTTCAGTCGTCCTCTGAATGAAATCAATTCGTGGTTAGAATTGAAATCTAGCACTGAACTACTTTTAAGCTTAACTTCATTTCTATCTATCAAGGAGAACAAATATTCTGATACAATGTGCGTCGGTGGCACAGTGGTTAGGACTCTCGCCGACCATGCACATGGTCCGCGGTTCGATCCCCTGCCGGCGCACACCCGATATCTATGGTCGGCCTGAATTTGGGCTACCGATATCCATGCTGAAAATTCCACACTTGTACTGAAAATACGGTGTGGAATCAACCTGTAAATCAAAATAAAAAAATAAAATACTAGTGGTTAAGCCGAATAGAATCACACAGAACTATGACGAAAACAGTGGGTTGTGTGGGAACTCTGCATACTACAAAATGCTTTTAATTACAGAGTGACATAAACAGAATATAGGATAACTTTGCATTTACTTGCTTTGCCGACTGAATAGAAAGTCACAAGTCACTAAAGTAAAATGAGGAAACCTGAAGAAAGTGTCTTATTTATTGTCAGATATGTGTCAGTGTCGTGTGTGTTTTGTTATCAAACATACTGTAATTAGGTCAATTTCATGGAAGAGACTTCAAGTATGCCATAACTTCATACAAGGAAAATCCATCTTTAGATACCTTGTATTCTAGATAACATGGTAAGTGATGCTGAGAAAATTTCGTCGATATTCCTAATATTGTTTCACAGCTCTTGACTATAGTTACCAATGTAGTCAGATGCATTAAGGAAGAGGTAGACAGCCATACATGAACAATACAAGTAACTTACAGCGCATCACACTGAAACCGTCGTATATAATCAGGTTTCACACTATAAGACACTGGTAAATGCAAAACCATGCCATTATATTTTCACACACCTCACAATGGAGTAAGATGGTCAGTTTCCCTGATCAATTTATTCGTTATTGTGAAACTGAGTTTCCAGCTGTCAGATCACTTAAGTAATAATTACTCTTGTAACGTATACAACACGTCAGAACAGAGGAAGTTGTATAATAGGAGAGATTAGTCCGTAGAAAGAGGCCGGAGGCAAGTGCAGTCAGAAAACTGTATAATTTTTAGACAATTTTAAATTTGGTCAATGATAATTGCGACTTTAAAACCAATTGTGGAAAAGAATAGCGATTGAATTGAGACTGCTATTAAATATCATACCTAACTATTTTTTTCGACTTAAAAATGTCTGAAATGCTTATTGCGAAAATAATTGCCAGCGTCTTGTGATATATCTGAAACTAAACTGTCTGCGTTATCAGTAATTTCACTGCCTGATTTTGGAATAATTCACCTTAAGGCGAAATGAAGAGGTATTCATATTTTTTCTTTAGGTGCTCAAAAAATAATAATATTAGCTTGAGTTATACAGATGCTTTTTCGTTATCCGATATATCATTATACACAGGTTAAGTATCATCCCACTTTCTTATTCATTTATCTGTAATAATGCCGAATGAATTTTCCTAAGGGAAAAACTCAATTCATGTTCAGTGTTCTCATATCTGTACTAATCATGTAAAAGTAAGGATATATGAAGTGAAGAGAATGATATTCTTTTTCTTCATAAATTATTTAATTTATTCTTCCAAAATTGGTGTGAAGGTGTTTGGTCGGTTTTCAAATGGATCTCAAGCTGATGTCAGTTTAAGAACAGCTGGAAATCATTGAGTATTAGACATCTGTTTTGTTTTAGTTCTGGACTTCTCAGCAGTGCACACACATCAGCTCATCAGGGACTGAGCACAGGATCTACAGTTTAGGGAGTGAGGCTGTTCATCATTCACTTAGTGAGGTGGAACTGAACTGGCGATTTGTTTCAACTTCTGCCAAATCAATGGACTGGGCTTTGTAACTAGAAGGTTCCTTATTCAATTCAATTCCTTGTGAGGTTATGGACGCGTTCTGATGAAGAGTCGCACACTAGGAAGAAACAACTATCCTGTACTTCTTGATCTTCAGCGATTGTTTAGCTGATGTCAACTGACGATCTAACTCAAAGTAAATTCATTTATTCATGCTATGAAACATTGGAGAGTTTTGAATGATAGTCGTTCAGTACAACGAAAACATTTGATAATATTCTACAATATATCAAAGTGGTAATACTTGGCATACTACGGGTCTATCGGAATTCGGTTCATCCCTCAATATTAATAAGTATTAGATAGTGGTTTCATTTTTGTTTTTGAATAGCGTCTACTTTTAAATGTAGTGCTTTTCTAAACTGAAGACATAATGTAGTCTTATATTTGACTTAGCCGACTTGAACGGCAAACAATATAGGTTGATAATATATATATATATATATATATTGCAACACCACCAACAGCAACAACAACAACAGACAACAATCAGCATAAATGGAAGGAACCTGAAAGAAACAACCTCTTTTACCTACCTGGGAAGCATCGTCTCAACTACAGGCGGAACTGACGAGGATATCAAAGCAAGAATCGGGAAAGCAAGACAAGCTTTCACTACTCTCAAGCCTGTGTGGAGATCAACAGCACTCAGCATCAAAAATAAGATCCAGATTTTCAACTCCAATGTGAAGTCGGTGCTACTATACGGATCAGAGACTTGCACTGCGCGTCATAAAGAGCATCTCAAACAAACTACAGACCTTCATTAACAGTTGTCTTCGCTCAATACTCAAGATCAGATGGCCAGGAAAGATCAGCAACAGAGATCTCTGGCAATGAGCGAACCAACCAGGAACCGATTGTGAAATAAATAGGCAGGAAGAAATGGAGATGGATTGGCCATACTCTGAGGAAACCATCAAGTGACATCACTAGACAAGCCCTCGAGTAGGGAAGCGGCGAGTTGGTCGTCAGTGCAAGGGTGACTTGGAGGAGGTCATGTGAAGAGGAGATGAAAACGTGTGGGCAGACTTGGAGTCAGGTGAAGACTCTAGCAGAGAACCGAACGCAATGGAGACGCACGGCTGAAGCCCTATGTTCCTCTAGGAATTAAAGGATACAGTAATAAATAATAATAATATTGCAAATGAATTTCAATTATATTAATGAGAGTTCTTATGACTGCTTATTACACAGAATTTTAAATTAATAATATCATCAAAAATTACGCACAGAATGTTGGTGTTAGGAGCGATATCCATAGACAAGCTGGGTACTTTAATCTTGTGTGGTAGCGAGGAGATATTGATAAGAGTTATTCACTTGGAAAGACTTCAGGAGCGTTGAAAACTATAAGTCATGTTGTGAATGAGGTAGGTTGGATACTGCTGGGATGTGCAGTCATGTAAAAACAACTACTGGTCACATAACTTAAAATTTTTACATGACATTACCTACACTTAAGGCATATTTCACAGTATGACAAAGTGGAGAAAACACAACAGTATTAAAATGATAGTAAAATGAGAAAGTATATGATTAGAGTCGAAAACTTAACGACAGTTTTCAGGAAATAATATATGGACATACTCATAACAGTGTACTTGATTCAGTGCTATTTCTTCACGGTATATTTCGTGGCACAAATTCAGATGCTCTTGAAGGCTAAGCTCTCTTCTTTTTCCAGAGTACATGCTATTAAATAGCTTGATATTATTGAAAGTGACATGAAGAGCATGTTCTGCTTCTTAGATACAACTGCTAATTTTACAGCATGAAAATTTAATGTAATATTCAATATATGGTTTTCTATGAAAAACCCATTCATCGTCTTTAAGTGCCTGTCTGATGAAAACTTTTTGTTTGACAGTCATCTAGACGAATTTTTCATTTTCGTATCTTAAATATCTAATGGGATATGCCTTATTCAACTTATTTTGATTAAGTCTTTAGAGTACAGTTTGGATGATGCTTTAAGTTTCATAAAGAGACACTTGATTATTACACTAGTGTACTTCTCCTTTGTTAGGTGCTTAAAAGTCTTTTTGATGATTAACACTACACTGGCTGCTGAGTGCTGTTCATATTCATGCACATATACCATCAAGATTTACATAGTCTTTTTTATGTGGTGGATGGATCACCACTGTGAACGAACTTTCTTCTTCCTAAATACACAAGCAGAATCATTATAAACTCGTCCTTGGCTATTGCTCTTCCAGCAATGTGTGCTTAAGTATTTCAGCGTTTTACACAAAGTAACCATTTCACTACCGAATCCAACTCGTTGTGATCTGAACGCAGAAAGTAGATTTCTACGTCCTACTCTATAGCTAACAATGCTTCTCTGAGACTCACACAGTCACAAAACACTCCAAAGACAGGAAAAAGACAATTATTACTCGATAATAATAATCAAAAAATCAAAATTACCTCAGCAATGCCGTTGGGCAGCTATACTGTCCAGTCTAAGTACGAAACGAACACCTGGAATCAAGCAGAATATTCCCAACAAGGTGGGATGAAAACTCTGTCCAAAAGAATCGCACACCAACAATTCCCACAGACAGTGCCAGGTCAGAAATGATCTTCATTCACTCAGACAAAATCACATCTCACAACACATTATCAGTGCACACACAACCATAAAGAGAAGCATTAGAATTAGAGATGAAAGAAGGACAAAGACAAATAATGTGATACACAAATGTAAAAGTAACGATATACACTCTTGGAGAAAAATGGAGAGTAATTACAAATTCAGTTGAAACGTCGAGATGAGTATAAATATTGTGATTAGATCGTTAGGGAGGGTTTTGTTAAACAATCTTCCCGTTACAACCGAAACGCCACTAGTTTCGTATGTCTTTGTAGGATAGTTAAATCATATGCATAATAAGCTTTTGTATCACTGATACTTTTGTGACCAGCTAAAGACTCATGAGAAGTAATGTTTAGTTAGTGTAAATCGTGCGATAATAATCATTTTTTTTCAATGAAAATCATTCATGATAAAACAATCTAGTCATCATCATTTGTTTTACAGTTGTTTTAGAAGCTTTTAAGACGTGAAAGAGAAAAGAAGATTGAATCTTTTGTTTATGAGTGAATATTTCCCAACATAAAACTTAATAATTTCTAGTTTGTTTCACTAATGTACTAATCAACTGTGATAAAACTGTCTGTATTTACCAGTTAGTATGCCATATTTTAGATGTATTTCTCTTGTATGAAGAAACAACGTCCTATTCACGATAACATACCGTATAAGGTCTTGTCTAGACTTAAAGCTGTGACTAGCATTTATGTTTTGTTGATAAAAAGATTGTTTCAACTAATAAGTCTTCATTTAAAGCCTTTACTAATATATTCGCCTTGGTCCTATTACTGACGCATAGAGTAGGTAAATGCTTACTCCAAGTCATTTTTCCATCATTTCAATTACTAATAAATATTGGAAAAATGCTTGCTAAGCATCGAGAGAATGAAAAACACTCCAATTGATTTCTTAGACTTTCTGCATGAATTATATTTGATATGCTTCATAGCACCCGTATCTAGGTGTGTTGACCGAAATCCGTCTATCATGAGTGTACCATGGTCTGTTAGATGAATAGTGGTAGGCAATATTGAGGCTAGACGTAGAGTACTAGTTAAGTTAAGGTAAGTCGGTCTATGAAGTTGTTGAGCTACATCGATTGTGAATTTTGAACCACCGTCTTCCTCGATGTTCGATGTTGCCTGACATCGAATTAGGTTGCAAAAGAGTAAAGAATGGTCAAACCAAAAGCTAGAATCAGTCCATGAAGTCTCTAACAGTTATTTTGATCCACGTAGGATTCCACAGGATTCTAAGAATCAATAACTGGAGACTGTTGGTGATATGCCTCCGAATCGTCTGCAACGCCGAAGATGCATATACTCTTTCTGATCTCTGATATCTACTTAAATTCCACGCTTTTCCATGTTACTAATCTTTCTCCTTCACATTTATGCTTATTATAGTTCTTTTGCATTTCTTTTTCTCTCCTTTATCTACCTCTGTGTGTTACAAGAACCCCAGCACTTCTGTGCATAGGTCTATGTTGATAACTCAGTCAGTTAGCCAGTCAATTTGCCAGGTTGGATGACACAACTTTCATGCTGTATCGTAGACTATATGTTTTGAAATATTATCAAAGTATGCCTTTATTAAACGACATGTCACTTTATGCCTCTTTTGGACATACCGTTCAACAGTTGGTTACAGCGATTTAAGCAAAACTTTAAAATAAGCTGAAAAATAATGTCCGTTTTCCATGTTGTATTCAACTGATACTTACGAATGGAGAAGATCATGTTGTGCTTTAACTTTTTAGGAAATAATGCTAAAATAACGAACCTAGGGATATTTAGAAGGAGTCTTTTTGAATTTCTTATTGATTGAGTTGAAATGTTGCCATCGTAGGTGTTCATTTGAAGAAAAAACACAACTGTTTTTGACTGTTATAAGACAGCTATAGAGTAAGTGTTTTAACTTCTGGTCCTTCCTTCTCTAGCCTTTGTTAAATCTATTTTACAGTCAGTAAACAACCTCGAGAATCAATGATAAAAGGCAGGTTTTATATCAGAAAAACTAATTACTTATATATAAACAATCTTTATTGTTTTGACTTGTGTATCTTATTAAGATTTTATATTCTAATAATCGAGATGTAAATCTAAATTACATTTTACCTGTAAGTAGGTAAATAATTGTTATACAGTTGATATAAAAGACTTTTAATTTCAACATATTTACTTGTACTTTTTGTCTACCATAGAAATGCATCCACTATTAGCAATCATACTTTCACAAAAGAAGATATTTATAAAAGTGATCCTCTACTTCAACAGATGATTGATCATTTAACTAAACAGAAAGAAGAAAGATGGAAACAGTTAAATAGTGATCAATCACTTGCACTGAGAAAATATGTAAATAAAGGAGTTAAAAGGAGGGAAGAGAAAGTAAGTAAAACCTTGTTTTACATCACTTGTTATACAACTATTTTTTTCAAATTGGCACCGGCCTAGTCTTTTGTATAAAACACGAATCGTTTGTTCGATTATGCACAAAATTAGGCTAACAGAATGTATATTTAAAAATATTGCAAAATTTGTCAACCTGCTGTCTGAATTTCATGTGATGAATTGAAGATGCGTTGTAGCCGCATTTGTAACAAAAGTAGAATTTACAAAATGAGTTTGTTTACAGAGAGATTTTACTTGATAGTTTGCAGAAGACATTAAGATTATTACTTAATTGAATTTTAGATTTTTCCGTCGATTGATTGGACTGAAGTGCTCGGTTTCAGGTTGACATGTTGGCTTCTTGTGCAGAGGTTTTGACGATTCTAATTACATGTCCAGACATCATCGAAGTATCTGCACAAGAAGCCGACATGTCAACCTGAGACCGAGCACTCTGGTCCAATCAATCAACGGGAAAATCTAAGACTGAATTAAATAATTAATATGACCCGTCGCATACGAGGTGGATCTCGTGGCCCAAGTGGTCTAGTGGATAACGCTTTGGCACTTGAAACTACGGGCACTGGGTTCGAGCCTCAGTGGGAATATCATCACCCACTGGGGAATGCAGTTACATCCAGATGACGAGTCCCAAATAGGACGAAATGCGCATCCTGGATTCCACTGCTAGTCACTATCCACCAATTAAATTATGATTATTTTTTATTATTAGTCCCTTAGGTTCAAAGTGGGACTTTGGGGTTAGACAGCATATCACAATTTCACTCTGTTCTCCGATGTCTTTATTAGTTAACTACAGAACTACCGATTAGCTTTTATCTCCCTCTCCCACGATCACCTTCATGTCACTTTCTGACCACTGCATTTGTGGTTTCCCATTTGGGTTCCAATCGAGGCTTTGCTTGGTGCGTGATGTCACTCAAATGTCTCTTCAGCGTGTGTTCATCCCATCTTTTTTTGTTGGCATATTTTTTAGGCTATGAGTCCATGGTTGGTACACTGTCAGAGTTCTTTGTTACTAATCCTTTCTGACCGGCAATTTAGTCTTCAGTATCCAACCAGTTAAGGCAACTTTCGATAAAAGTTTGAGTCAGTTTCGTAACGCTTTCAGAAATGCACGCGCCAAGTCTCTGAAACATATAGAAGAACTGACTTGACAGTAGTGTTGAGAATTCGGATTTCACTCCTTAGTCTGAGTGCGGTAGATTTCCACTGTGATTTTAGAGTAGTGAAGGTGTGTCTTGCTTTCTTGATCGCATCCTGGTTGTCTTTGACATCCTCATACATGCCATCTGTAGCTGAAACGATTCTGAAGCGAAAGAAGTGCTTTCATTGGATGTCTCCCGTTGATGGTGACCGCTTCTTGTTGTTAGTTGTCTGGTGTCTTAATCACCTCCATGTTCACTTGAAGTTTTGTTTTGTTGTCTGCAGCTTCCGTCAAATTGTTGCTTTCCTCCTGTATATCTTCATGTTTGTGTGAAATTAGATATAAATCTTGTCCGATGTTCAGACCTTCTAGAAGCTTCTTGTCAGATTGACGTATTCCCGTCTTACTGCTCTCCACGTTCTTTTGCGAAATCTAGTTTACCACAGTCAGAAGTATCATCAGTGGTTGTAGACGGCCCTTTCTTACCTCCATCTTCGCTTCGGAAGTTTCGTTGAACCTTCCATTGTGAAATACTTAGTATGTGGCGTCATCAGTTTACGGTTAACGCTATCGAAGTCATTTTTGAAGTCGGTGAAGTTGAGGTAATACTGCCATTCTATGTTCTGTGGATGATAACAGGTAGCGTTGCAGTTTAATCAGCAAATGATTTGCTTTTCCTGAATCCAGCTTGTTCCGAACAGATACTTACATACAAAGTATCTTTTAGTCATGTGAAATTTTAGTGTTTTGATTTTTTTAACACCTTATATCAAAAAAACATTGACATTGTATTTGTAACAATGACATTTTGTGATAGACTGTTATCAGACTTCGATCTAATGATCACTTCGCTTTCATAGACACGAACAAAAGTATACTTCCATAATAATATCTTAATTATAGGTTACGTTTCAGTCCAAATAATTTTACTTATTTGAGAGGTTATACTAACTCAAATGAACTGTTTCTTGACGAAGTTCTAGCACAAGTACGAGTGGCTCATTTGGCATCTGATAACTTGTCTCGTCTTTGGTGTAGTCATGATATCTGGGTACTCACCAAAATAGTATTTATTGTACGATGACTTTTCCTATTTTATTTAATGCTGTTAAACATGACAGTTAGGGTTTGAAGACATGAAAAGACTAGATTTTGTTTTGGCCATAGATGTCTGCGTTTAGTTTCTCGTTTAAAGCGGTAAACTGTGATCAGTTATAGAGAGGTCAGGCGTGCAGTCAATCGATGAGGTTGCGAAACTCTGGTGGTTGGTGTGTTTAGGGCACGTACCATATGTATGCAAAATCACTGCTTTCTTTGACAAAGAACATTCGCTGAAGTTAAACTACTAGCCCAAATGAAAGTGAAGATTCACTGTCGACTATTTCTTTACGTTCTTTATAATACTTTACGCTTTCAAATAATTCATTCAAAAGACTGAAGCTGTTACAACTGTATAAGACGGCCAAAATAAATTAAATACATTAATTATAATTCATTCCTGCGGGATATTGTGCAAGTAATAGTGAAGTCTGTGGCACAAAGGTAGGATGCTCGCCAAACACTCATATGGTCCGGGGTTCGATCCCCAGCCGACTCACTCCTTTACCTCACTAAGCCAGTTATTAGACTAGTAAAGAGGGAAGGTTGGGCATGAGGCCAGCAACCCCATCACGTAAAAATAAATGGCACTGCTACCGAAATTTCAAGGCTCTAGCTTGAAGCCCTATATTACACTGGGAACGTAAAGGAATAAAAAATATGGTGAAGTTTTATTGATTATGAAGAGTAAGTTATGTGGAGATTTGTTGTAGTGAGAAGATAACGATTACAGATGGCTGAACAGATTCCGTTGAAACACTGTGTTGACATTATAACAAAAGTTAGTTTTCTGACTCACATATTTCGGTTATATTAACATTTATATTGTCAAGTTGTTCTGTTTTCTGCCTTCTTTTTCAATACAA
This sequence comes from Trichobilharzia szidati, assembly GCA_944472155.2. NCBI lineage: Eukaryota > Metazoa > Platyhelminthes > Trematoda > Strigeidida > Schistosomatidae > Trichobilharzia > Trichobilharzia szidati. The sequence continues at coordinate 77,942,539 of OX235274.1, read as the reverse complement.
GACTTTCAAAACATTTTGGGATGAAATGGAACGTAGTCGAGAAAGGAAGTCAAGAGTCGAAATGGGTGCTACACATCATCCTTCTGAACATTTGATAACAAGTTTAACCGCGTGAAAGAAAACCACTCCATCAGAATGATGAATTATACGAGAATACATATATATACATGCTTTTCAGTAGATTCACTTTTATCATCCTTAGGTAAATTGTTCAGTTTTACATGATGAATGATAAATGATTACTGATATTCTTGCAAAACACTTTGTAATAAATCAGTTTATTTTGCACTGTGTTCAACAAAACAAACATCGTGTTTAACACAATGAAAGTGGGTGCATATTTTCAATATTTACCGACAGTGACTAATTTAGAGATTTCCCAACGTTAGTTTGTAAGCGTGTGCTCCTCACTTTCAACGGTATTCCTTTTGTAATTCTCTACTATTTATTTTATTATGATCTGTCGTCAACGGTGATTAGCCAATGTTGTAATGCAAGGATTTAAGCAGCTGTAGAACTGTAGGGATGAAGTTTGTCACAGATCAGTTGCTTAGATGTTATGAAAAAATGGATACTGAAGTTTTGACCAACAAAAACAAGCATCTTTCACTGTCAATGGGAAAAATTTGAAGGTAGTCATCAATGACATTTATGTAGGTAGTATAGTTTCAACTGTAGGCAATGACACGAATGAAGATATCAAAGCCAGGATGAGAAAACACAAGACAAACCTTCATTAATCTAGAATAGGTCTGGAAATCAAGTGCACTTAGCAGAAAGAACAGAGTACGGATTTTCAACACTAATATTAAGTCAGTGTATCCGTATGATTCAGAGATTCAACGTGTCCCCAAAAGCCTTTCCAACAGGATTCAGAGTTTCATCAACATCTGCCTTCTCTCAATACTGAAGATCACATGGCTGGTTAGAAAGGATTAACAACATGGGAATTTAGCAACAGATCAACTGAGAACCTGCTGTCAAACGAATATTCCGAAGGAAATGAAGATCGACCGGACGCATGCTGAGAAGACCGTTGAGTGACATAGTGAGCCAGGCTAGCGATTGAGCGGGATCCGAATATGGAAAGATGATTTGGGTATCGGTCTGACGGTGATATGGAGGAGACAATGTAAAGAGGAGATTAGAGCTAAGAAGAATAGCAGAGAACAGAATACAATTGAGACGTACTGTTGCAGTTCTATTTTCCGCTCGGAACCTAAGGGAATAATAATAATAAACCAGTTAATTTTTGATATGGTTGTGTTCTCTGAGCTGGATAGTTAATTTGCGCTTCCACACTATTCGGCCAATTTCCATCCCATTGGACGGTTGACTGGTCGGTAGGATTTGATGACGAAGGCACTAATGGAGAAGGAATAATTGTTCTCTGGTGGATCCTTGCCTTTTGGCGAAGTCTTCCCACTTTCGAATGGGATGGAAATTGGCCGAACAATGTCGAAGCGCAAATTAACTATCCAGCTCAGAGAACACAACCATATCAAAATCATCCACCTGAGCTACAAGTCTTCTCTATCATATCTAAACCAGTTAATTTAGAACATTTTGATTTTAATGAGTCTTTTAAATGCAGATTAGTTGTTAGCTGTATGTCGTGGTTAGGACGCTTGCCAACCATGCACATGGGCCGGGGTTCGATCCCCGGCCAACACACTTCTTTACCTCGCCAAGCCAGAAATAATGCTGGTAAAGAGGAAAGGTTGGGCATGAGGCTAGCAACCTCATCCTGTAAAATAAACACTGCCACAGAAACTTCAAGCCAGTAGCTTGAAGTCCTATGTTCCACTGGGGGACGTGAAAGAAAAAAGTGTTGTCAGCTAGTAAGTGGCCTAGCTGTCTCATCTTAATGTTGACTGTCGAAACTTCCTTATTTATTCCATCAAGATGAATACGTAGTTCAGAATCTGTATTTCAGTTTGTTATGAATCACTTAGATTAGTCTACAGAAGGGAGGATGTAGCATTTCTTTAACTATGCATAACTTTAATTCTCCGTCATTCATTCACCTGAATATTTTGCGATCAAAGCGAATTTTTCCAGGATGGTAACTCATGTATGAATTGAGTATATAAATGACCGGTTCATGAATTCATTTACTATGCATTGTTAGTCTAGAAGATTAGGACGAATCACATATTTATTTCAACTACTTCATTGCCTTCATAATTTTCGCTACGGTCATGAGTTCCTACGGCATTTTATCAGATGCAATTTAATATGAGTATTAAGCTGCTCTCAGTTTTATGAGTATTGCTTCGACGCCATGTGCATTATAACTATCCAGGCACGAAATTAATTTCATGTGTAGTATCAGTTGCCCAGTTTTAATTGAAAGGCGATGATTATCGCCTGAGTGGTTTCTCAGTATCTAGTTATTAAATACTGAGCGGTGAAATAATTTGTATTCTCATACTTTTTGATATAAACTATGTACTTTTATCATCATTACTGCTTCACTATTACATGGCAGTTTTAACTATCCTGTAAGAAGAGGCCTATATTTGTATCCGAACAAAAAAATGATTACTTTACGAATTTAAGTGTTTCGTATAAGTAGTTCGATAGGTTTTAAGAAAGTAGACCTTAAAAAGCTTTGCCAGACAGCGGAAAACGTGGAGACAAGTATAAAATGGACCCACACAAGAATTTGGAGGATCTGGGCTTCGCCGATGATATATGTCTGATTTCCAATAAACTGAAAGATGTGCAAGTGAAAAGCAACAAGTTGGCAGAAGAAGCATCAAATACAGGACTTCAGGTGGACGTAGAGAAAACATAGGTATCGAAGAATCCTGGCTTACAGTAACAACAACAGATAACTATTAGCATAAATGGGCGGAATCTGAAAGAGGCAATCTCCTTTACCTACCTACCTGGTAAGCATCGTTTGAAATACAGGCGAAACTCATGAGGACATCTAAGCGAGGGTCGGGAAAGCACGGCAAGCTTTTATTACTCTCAGCATGAAAAATAAGATTCGGATTTTCAACTCCACTGTGAAGTCAGTGCTACTTAATATACGCATGAGAGACTTGGCGCGTTATGAAGGGCACTTCAAACAAACTACAAATATACAAGAAAAAATAAGGGTGGACTGGCCATGCTCTGAGAAAATCATCAAGTGACATTACACGTCAGGCCATCGCTCGAGTGGAACCCGAATTAGAAGCGGCGAGTTGGTCGTCAGTGCGGTCATGTGAAAAGGAGATTAAAGCATATGGGCAGATGTGGAGGCAGATTAAAAACATTGGCGGGGAACCGAACGCAATGGAGACGCGCGGCTGAAGCCTTATTTCCCTCTAGGAACTAGAGCAGACAATAGTAATGAAACATTCTATAAAGTCATATTTAATTCAAGAACTTAACAGTTCAGTGTAAGATAATTTATTTATCAAAAAATACCTATTGTTATAATAAAGTTTGAATGTATTAAGAGGTAAACCAATGTAACTAGTTTCTGTTACGCAAATCTCTACACACAGTAGCTGATTTGTCTATTCATGTGATGTAAAAAGCTTAAATTGTTTGTAAACTGGCATTACAAGATTATTTACGATTATTATATATGTGTATACACATATATATATATATATATATATATAATGAAGTGACAACCCATGTCAATTTGCGTGATAGGCGTTTCTTAAATATTCACGAAGTGTATATAAATGTATATATATATATCTCGGAGTATAAACTTTGTGGCATATTTATCCAGCTTGTCGTTGTGCACACCAACTTTTGACCTAATTACAAGAATTTAGTATTTCCAATATGTGTAAAGCCATCACAATAATATGCTGTTTATTTTTTCACTGATATTTACAGCAGGAAAGTTGAAAGATTATTAATTGTGATAAGTTAATCGATTAAATTGTTGTAGAAAATACAATTGGTTGGTTATTTGATGTAAGAAGTTAAGGGGATGGATGTATTGACAAACACGCAAACTGCTCACTTTCAACTCATTCTAGAAAGGAAACAACCATAGTTTAAACCGAATGAAATACGTATGGTTAGATTATTTGTATATAGATAGATTAGTGAAACTGATGTGTTTACCTTCAGAAAATTGATAAGTTGATGCAGTGAATTTTAAACGGCCTCATCTATGCAAAAATTACTAAAGTAATTATTAAAACTATCTGTTCCGCATCATGATATGCCGGTGACAGACTATACTTACTGCGCAAAATGTTTACCGACCGAGATTGGTTTTTATTACTTTGGAAGACTTTCAGTAAAGCATAAAGGTATGACATACAAGTCATTTGGACCATCCAGTAGGTAAATTGAAATAAAATCTTTTTAAAGGAATGTACCTTTTGTGTCATAAATTTGGTTATCTTCCTCATGCAGTTTAATCTCTCTTACACTGATGAAATTTTTTGCAAACCATATCGATTCCCCTTATGCCAACATCACCAGTATACCTTAATATGTAGTATGATTTAAGGCAGTCCATTTTAATAGGCGAAAAATTAGCATTCCTAATGACTTTTGCGTCGGTGGCACAGCGCTTGCCAACCATGCACATGGTCCGGGGTTTGATCCCCGACCGACGCACTCCTTTACGTCGCTAAGCCAGTAATAAAAAGCTGGTAAAGAGGAAAGGCTGGGCATGAGGTTAGCAACCCCGTCCCATAAAAATAAACCCCACTACCACCGAAACTTCAAGCCTCTACCTTGAATTCCTATGTTCCACTGGTATTGTGAAAGAATAAAAAGAAATGACTTGTAAAAACTCTCACACCTGGAAATATAATTTACCTATCTATTATTCATTTATTTTGTGTGCACGCAGTTTAGCTAAAGCTGTTTTTTGAAGCTTAAGACTGTTTACTGTTTCAGTCATGAACACCGCTGATATTCTTTAATCCTATCAGAAAACTAAAAACAGATGTGTGTTGATCAGCTTTCATCGTGGTTATCTGCTTTGGATATTATTCAGTATTGAATAAATAGTAGTGATCTTCCTGGTTCCTAGAAAATTGATGCGATATTTCATTAGCAAGGCAAAAAATATCGATAAGTGTTGAGAAGAAATCGTTGGTGTGTGTGAAAACAAACAGAGAGTTAGTAGATTCTTTTAATTCCATAGATTTACAAAATTCCAACACTGAAATCTCACCTACATGTCGTGGGTGAACTTCATAGGTAATCGATTTCAAAGCGGTATTCTTATAAATATGAACTGAGTCATACGATGGCGAAACGGTAATAAGAGAGCAAATCTTTCCAGAACATAATTTATCGAGGTTCCAAAAGTATGGCTGAATATGTATGCGGTGAAAAGGAGTTTTGCTATCGGCATTTTAGGCAGTGATGGATTTGTATGAAGCTGGTCTCTGAATAGAATTAATTTAAAAGACTGACTAGTGAAGAAAAGAATATTCTTTTCGATAAATGTTTCATCAGGTTCTACATTTATTTGACTAGAATAATTACAGAGATATTGTTACTATCAAAATTACTGTTTTTAATTACTTTGAAACAGTAGCATTGACAATTTACATTTCAAAATCATCAGTAGGAGGTTACATGCACGTGTTTAACACTAAATTGAATATCAGGTAATTTAAAGGAAGTAACACGGAATTTGTAGGTTTGACAGCAGATCAGGGTGGCAATAGTTGCTGGAGCTTTTTATTTTTGCTCACAGAGCTCAGGTTAATTTAAGTGAATTGCAACGGCCTCTGTTGTTTGGAGTGCTTGGTATCTAGAGGTGTTTGGTAATTTATCTGATACCCAATAGATGATTGGGAAGGTATCTTCAATGAGATGATCTAATATAGAATTATTGATGGTTCTAACAATACCTTCATTTAGCCGCACTAGTAATTTCAGGTTTTGAAATATTTTGAAATATAAAAAATACGAACTCTGGTGAGTAGCGAATGACGAAAAAAGTGGAAATGACATTAGCACCAGATAACACTCTTTAACTATTTAGGCTCATAAAGAAATGTCTCTGAAAAGCCTTAGACAGTTAGATAATTTCATAGAAGAGTGGAATTTCGATAGCTTTTCAGGACTGACAATCAGAATTTTGGAAACAACCATTTATTCTGTGGCTACACCGGAGTCATCTGCCAACCAACGCCAGTCTGAATGGAATGCAGATAAAAGTCTCCCAACTGTCACTCTAGTCAATTTAGTCCTTTTTTAAAGGATGAACTTGGTGTCAGAAAAAATTTTTGTTGACATGAAGTACGCAGACGCTAGTGTCCTTTCAAATGAACATTTTGAGAGCAAACTTTAGTAAGGTTAGCTCGCAATTTTATTGCAGTCAAATGTAAGATGATAGTACTGGATGGTACAGGAGCGGTGTGTGTTGACTTTCAAAAAAAGAAAAAATCACTCCATTCAGTCGAAATATAGTGATATAGCGAGTAATAACGAAGTTACTCTTAGTGTCTTAGGTAGCAAGAAAAGAGTAATGGAGACAGTTCTGGGGCTTAATCGATGGTGACACCTAGAATATGTGTTAGGTTTATCAAGCCACCACTTATAACAAGCATTGTCAACTGAACTGATAAAATGTTTGAAAGAGTTAGTCGTGATTAGACAAATACAGGAAACTATCCATTGATATCTTTGAATGTGAGCATGAGTTATGTATGGAGGTAAAAACTTTCCAGTTGGGGTCCGCAGGATGTTATAAATCAATATTTAGAGTGTTATTGATATGGCCCACAAATGTTCACAGTGGCGCGTGTGTATCTTCTCCTTGTAAACTTCCAGATTATGGAAGTATTTATTCATCACCGGGTAGTTATCCTTTAACGCATAAATTCGTCAGTTTTAGTTTTTCCGAATTTGCTTTTATGATGTGTGAATGCCGAACTGCTGTATTTCTTTTAAGAAAGTTTCGGTATCATTGGTAATTATTTTCAGGGAATAGGATTGCTAACCTCATGCCCAACCTACACTTTTTAACAGCCTTATTACTGGCTCAGCGACGTAAAGGAGTGCGTCGGCAGGAGACTGAACCCAAACCACATGCTCGGTTGGCAAGCATTGTACCGCTGTGCCACCGACGCACTTTTGATCAAATAGTCAGTCTATACTGTTTTTCTCAGAAATCAGACTTTCCATCTAATAATTAGGCTTTATGTATACATCTTACATTTTATTCGTTTATTTTGATCTATGTACTCCTTATCTTTGTATATCTACAGCTTTCATGCGCGAAAGGAATTTCGGTTTTTTAATTATTTTTAAAAGTCTATGGTTTACGGAAATGTCTTACAAAATATATTGGGTAAATAAAGAACAGCTGGTCATTAACGATATAATGACTTTCTTGTTTTATGTGTAGACATATGCATTTTAGCTGTTGATTAATACGCGTAACACTCATCGTATATGCGCAGAATGTATGTGGTAGAATGTATACCGTTTGTCTGTTGAAAAATTTCATCATCTTACACAAAATGTGGTCTGTTTTCTGCTTGGTTGATGACTTTTAACTAATATTAGTTTTATCTTAAATTTAGCTTATCAATTACACAATTGAATGTGCGTTTCATATGTAAGATCACATGAAAGTATGACTTATTTTACTTTCAAAAATGAATGCAGAAATCTGTTATATGATTCAGCTTTACTGCTACAAATAGCTTAAAATGAGTCAGATGAATTATATAAGTTATTCTGAATGACTCGCGTCAGTGGCACAGCAGTAGAATGCTCGCCAAACACGCAGGTGGTTCAGGGTTCGATCCCCGGCTGACACACTCCTTTATCTCACTAGGCCAACAATAAGTCTGGTAAAGTGGGAAGGCTGGCCATGAGGCTAGCCCCCTCATCCCGTAAAAATAAACGCTGCTGCTACCGAACCTTCGAAACTTGAAGCCCTACGTTCTACTAGGAAAATCAAGGAATAAAATAAAAATTTCTGAATGATTTGACTTATACTGGATCACTCCACCTCAAAAAGAAAACTTCATAAAGTTATGCACCTAAAATAGACAGTATTCATCCCTTCATTCGTAAGAAAGTACGTTTTCTATCTTTCCTACAAAAAACCCAATAAAGTGAACACATTACCTTAATTTGTGCACCTGAAATATCTTATCAGCACTTTCAACTGAAAGCTGTTTTTTTCTAAACAAGCGACTAGAATGCGTAACTGCTGTAGTCCATGCGCTTTACTGCGAAAACAGAGATTTATATCAAAAATCATCTCTAAAACATTACCACTGAAATGTTGAATAAGGGAAGTTGGAAATTTAATTATTTTTTAGCTTTAAAACTGAATTTGTAGAGTCATTTAGGCATTCATGTGTTTATGACTATTGGACAAATTACTATTTAAGTTTTACATTAAAGAATGAACTGGTCATATATTATTACTAATCGCTTAGGTTCCTAGTGGAACATAGGGCTTCAACAATATACCTCAATTTCATCATATTTTCTTCAGTCCTTTTCAGCTAGGCTTACAATATCCCATAAGCTTTCATTTTCTTCTCACACGGTATCCTCCACTTTACTCTTGGACCGACGCCAAACTCATAAGTTCTACTTACAGTTTCCGACTGAAGGCCAAGCCTGGCGGGCTGCTTAAATCACTAGGCTACCTAAATGTTCTCTTCATCCAAATACTTTTTTTATACTCTGCTTCAGATTGTTTTAATCTTGTGATTACCACAACGGGTTGTAGTCTATGCTCGTGCACAATCTCAAATAAGTTCCCACCCACCGCTAGGAATTTTTCGAAGGAAATGGAGGAAGATCACCTGTGGAGTGGTACTAGAGAACACTTCGGATAGAAGGATAATGCTTTAGATAATGTATTATCGATTGTTATATTATTTCCAGATTCTGCACAAGGGGTAAACACACTGCAATGAAACATGCTCATAATTCTGCATCATTTATAAAAGCGTTTTTCGGAATAAAGCTAATATTATCATTGTCAAGTACTGTAAAAATCCAGCCATTCATACATACTGGAAATCTCATGATCATAATTTGAAACTATCTTTTGTATAAAGCAAGTTTATGGACAAAATGTTCTGCTTATCAGTGTGAAATTCATAAGATTACAATAGGCTGATTGCATCTAGTTTTATCATTCTTGCTAGATTTTGAGTTTTTCGGAAATATCTTTGGCTTAATTTGTTGAATTTAGGTCATTTTTCAGCCATCATTAATCACAAAGTTAGCAGCTTCAATTTATAACTTCTTAATTTAATTCTTCAAACAATTTCATTGGTCAATATTAGATTATACCGCCTGCTTCTTTCTAAGTATTCAAGTTTCAGACGTTTCAGACTTGTTCATGAAGTTTTACCAGCCTGACCGAAGTTACGTATTTCAGCTGGTCAATAAAACATCTTAATGAGAGTCAGTCATCTGTGAAAGTTTATTATATTAGTCAAGAGAGAGAGAGAAAGAGATTCTATTAATGCCAGTCATGGACTGGTGATGATGGTAAAGTTTTATTACTTTAAATCAGATACTGGCTCATGTGGAAGAACAGTTTCTGCGTACGCATCCAGGAATGTAAATATGCTGCACGAATAAACGATGAGTTTAGCCTTTATTAGTGAGCCAAGGACAAGCTGAAATTGCGAAATTAAGTAGGGATTTCATGGGAGTTAACAGGTTGTATTAGGCATTAATAAATGTCTTCAGAAGTTAATTTAAATCGTCGTTGTGAACGATAAGTTATAATCATTTATCCGATAATCATATTTGAAAATGCTCTTGAATTAAAATCAACTTAGGGGAATAATAACTGAAGATTAGCTAATACATTTATGTTTATTCTACTTCATATGTTTAGTACAATAACTAAACGATTTCCCTATGCCTCAATATTTTAAACACTTAAGATATGATTACATAGCATTCCTAAAATTTTACATTCGAACAGAAAAGATTAATACGAAGAATCCAAACATCGATGTTTGTTTTGACTAGTTATGTTTTACAATCGGTAATGGTTCATATATTTTCAAAATGCAACACAAACTGAAGACTGGCTTATAACTGCTGATCAGATGGACAGAAAGAGATAAGCAACAAGAAACCCTAGCAGTCAGCAATTCAACCAAGAACCTGTTACCCAGTGAATATACAAAACGAAATGAAGATGGATAAAATGTACACTGAGGAGACTTTTAAGTGACACAGTATTCCAGGCCTTCAACTGGAACCCGAATGAGAAGGGATATAGAAGCTTTGAGAAAAGAAAATCAAAGCTTGTTAGCAGTCATAGAGTCATCTGAAAGTAACTGCCCAGGACAGAGACAATGGAAATGATGCTGATGAGGCTTAATGAGCCAATCAGAAGTCAGAGAGTGCGTAATAATAATATAATGGTTGAATTTCTAATTGAAATCTCCGAAAAGCACTAAACACAATGCAAATTTTTTAAGCATTTCTGGTTAGTCCAGTAAGTAAGCTACCGATCATTTGTGTTGAAAGATTTAGACATAATGAAATATTTTGGTAAGTTTGTATTCACAAGAAGTTGCTAAGAGAATATGGAGGTAAGATATTTCACCAAACACATAAAAGCTTGTAATGTGCTACGCTTAAAACTGTATTTCTGACCCACTGATTCGAATCATTGCTCAAAGAGTGAAAAGAATAAAACAATATGCTTGAAATGCTTATCCTTTCATCACAACAACTTCATAATGAACTCATAAGTCAATCAGATGTGAAAAGTGCATCGCTTCGATTTATCTCTAAAAATATCTGCCAGAATAAGTACCTATCCAACATTTATATACCGGCGACAGTACTATAGATTGATGATTATATGAAGCTTCTGAAACCGGTAAAAATAGGCTAAGACCAACTCTAATCAGTCTGGAAAAATTAAACCACCAGGCTGAGGAAGAATATTCGTTACAATACTATTCGACAACCTTGAAGCCCGAAATTATGCAACCGACTTAGCTAGTTATTTACTGGCTTAACTTCCCGGGGCTGGTAGTGTATATATACATAATGTGTTCTGTCTAATAAATTGAATTGCTCTCATTGGCACGGATCAGTATGTCTTATGTCTTCATTTCCGTGGGCTGAGCAGGTGCATGAACTGATTAGTAATTATTACGTAGCTTTCCCTTGAGTAACCTGTTGCTTTTCATTATCAAGACCGCAAAACAGTGGAGACAACAGATTTAGAAACTCAATGCGTGTATCAGCTGATACGTTTAGTCACAGTGCACATAACGACTGTCTGAGATCAAAAAAGCGCTCTACTACAGCTTATTATCAGATGTTTGTATTTAACCAAAGACATAGTAGCATAACTCATTCGTGCTAATTTGATAAATTTTTGAAGCATGTGATCAATTGTTGAATCATGTGATTGAATAAACTAAACAATTTCAATGATGCATAACACCTAATCGTTTACGAATGAGTGAAGATGCATAATTGTGTTTTCTTCGAAAATTGTTATTATTGCTGAAAAAGAATTCAATAATATCTAACAAACAGTGTTGCTACAGTAAAGAAATATTGAGTGGGGTAATTTAGTATTATCAATAACTATGAAACACAGTAGCATCTTAGGTAAAAGTGGGAGATTGAAAGCTAATAAGCAGAAATCTGAAGTGCTCAAGCTTAGCGACATCGGTACTTAAAAAGTACAAGTATACAGTATTTCAAGCCAGAGCTATAAATGCTACTCTGTGTTGAAGACTAGTTAATTAAATTTCTGTTATTAACTCCACTGATGATAACAGTCGAAAGAATGTTACTTAATATCATCCTTGTTTTTGAGGTTAATCTGGATTTTTCGCTGATTGATTATGTTGGACTGAACTCTTCGGTCTCTGTTTACACGTTGGCTCATAGTATAGACGCTTCGTAGATGTTTAGATATTATTATGAGGCTGTTTCAGTTGGCAAAGACTGGCGGTGGAATTCAGGATATGCATGTCATCCAGCATGGGACTGGTCAGCCTGATTTACCTGCTTTGGCTCAGGGTTTGTGTCTCAATAAGAACAACATCACTCGCTGAGAATGCGTGTACATCCAGTTGAAGAGTTCCAAGCAGGACAAAATGTGCATCTTAAATTTCAATGCTAGTCATCATCAACCGTTTAGAATCACTCTGTTTGTACTCTTCTTGAAGGAGAAAGCAGATAAAAATTAGGTGTTTTCATTGACATAGTACTGACGCATCTTCTGATATTCAATTTTTTACTATACAAATAAGCTCACGTATTTATCAGCTGACATCAGGTTTTACAACAAAGAACAGGTAAATTCATGAATAACTGTAAATAGTTAAAACCAAAATTTAACTCTCATGCGTTATTTATTATCATGTTCATTTTTCAAATTAAATTTATCTTAAGTGACTATATATATTTAATGAATCAATATTAATAATTCACACTTATGTTTCAGTGGATTAATTATTTAAAACAAGCTGTTTGGTGTTAATGAGTTCGAATTGACCGATTTATGTTTTCTTGTGTAGGTTGACTTTACCATTGTATATGGGAAGAAAATTTCCTTTTCAATGAATTATTTTTAAGAGCTGTACAATCGTATATATATATATAACAAAGAATTTATAAAACCAATCAGACAATGGCAACTATGTTCTAGAAAATGTATTGCAAAATGTGAAGTGTAACCTAGAAGGTGGAGACTAAGTGGGGACTAGACAAAGACGGGAGTCGGAATTATGTCATTAGTGTGAAAAATGATTAATCCATCCAAATGGACAAAAACCAATTGAAAGACAGTGAAGTGTGTATGAAAAGTGCAGTGTTACTAACAAACAATAATATTGATAATAACAATAATTATAATTACAAACTAAAACAATAAAATGAAACGAAATAGTGCTAGAGACGTCACCCTGACCATGGTAAGGAGAATGATTGTATCTAGTGTTTTTGAACGCACAGGTTCGGCGCCAGGTTACGAATAGCCAATTATTCAGCTATGTATAAATGGTGTATTGGAATCCCTTTCATGAAATATTGAGGAACTCTGAGTAGCACTGTGAAACAATTATGAACGGGGGAGGGGGCGATATCCAGAACTGACGAAGTGTTCAAGGATAGAACTACTGCTGTTCTTCGTCTCTCATCTGGCTAGTCAGACTGGTAAGTGTTCCAGAATAAGTTTGTGGAACTGATGCTGGATACAGCCAACATTCATTGCTCCATAGGAACAGGTAAACTGATAAATGCACACTGAGATGGGCCATTAACAAATCTTTATTCTAATCTGTCAAGATGGTGATCGTAATTTCTAGGGGTATACAGTGTACAAAACTTCTATTTCCATCTAACTATTTTTTTCCATCTATTGTTGAACACAGTTAACATTTCTATTTGAACTGGTAACAGATTTTGAAGAACCAAAAATAACTTCTAGAGTAACTCCAGTACAGCTTATCTGACTAATATTTCATATATTGCAAATTTTCAACAGATGGCTGTAGGCTACAAAAGTTTATTTAACCCACCAAATGTACGCGTAAGTGACTGCTTTATTCCATGCCCTATAAAAGATAAAAGGGAACATTTTATCGCAGTTAAATTATTTAAGATTTTATCATTAGCACTAGAAATAAAATGACTCCAGAAATGTAGCAGACCTTTTCTTTTCAGTCTTCCTTAAAGTTACTGCTTATCTTTCGAAATAAATTTATTTTTCTGACATTGAAGAGTAATTTTAAGAATATATTTAAACATTTAATGATGAGAAAAGATTAATCAGTTAATTTATCCAACTTATTAAAGATGTACTTATAAATGATTCATAATCTCATTTTCAAAACAGAAACGAAAATGGGTTTTATTTTTCCAAATGGTATATATCTCAAAACGTTGACCTTAGATTCAATAGTAAATACCCTGAGAAAGTAAATATAATGGGGAAGAGAAAATATCAAGCGGCTAACTATGATTACCGGTTGACTGTGAGGTGGAATTTCACTTAGATTTGAATACCGCAAACAGTACTGTAAGTTGATATATATATACTTCGAGTTTGACCACGGATTGATATCACTTAGAGAACCACCGAGAACCATCTGGGAGTACTGGACAGCTGTTTCATCCTAGTTTGGGACTCTTCGACAGTACGCACCCACTGAGGTTAAAATCCAGGAGCTTCCTGTTACAAGGCAAGCTCGTATACTATTCAGCCACTGGGACTCATTTCAGTGGTCAGCCCATGAATTCTAACTTCTACCAATTCGTAAGTTTAGCGCGAACAACAACCAGTTTAATCGGCAGGAAATCCATCCACACTAGAACTCCAGAAAACTCCCGCCAATGACATTGGTTGTTGATTGCGTTAAAATCATGATCTGATAGCAACTGGAATTATAGAGTCGTTGAAACGGGTCCCAGTGGCTGAATGGTATGCTAGCTTGCCTTGTAACCAGAAAATCCTGGGTTTGAATCCTAGTGCGTCCGCGGTGAAACTCGAAAAACAAATTTAATCCTTACAAATCAATTCTTGAATGTATATATATACTTAGGATGATAAAATTGGAATGAATTGTAGAAATTAACGCCTCTCATACGTCACCTGAAACTCTTATAACATTAATAAATCAGCAAGTTAACTGAGGGGGTAACGAAGGGAAACCTTCAAGTGAACAATAGAGAAGACAGAGGTGATGAAGATACTTAGTCAACAGCAACACCCACCGATCTCTATTGGCTGGAAAAATCTGAAGGAAGTCAACCCTTTCACTTATCTAGACAGCATGTTCCAAAATGCAAACAGCACGCATGAGGATATTGAAGGTAAAATCGGAAAAGTAACAACAATCTCCACTAAACTGTAACCAGTGTAGAAGTCTGCTACACTCAGAATGAAGATCAGTAACCAAATTTTCAACAATAACGTCAAGCCAGTGATTTCATATGGTTCAGAAACTTGAAGCGTCACCAGAAGCATTCCTCATGGGTTGCATTTCTGCATCAATGATTGCCTTAGCTGGCTTGAATTGAAAATCATTTGGTAGGTTGGAAAGGATAAGCAATAAGGAACTCTGGAAATGAATCAGTCTGGGACCTATGCCCAAAAAATATGTAGAAGGAGATTAAAATGGAAAGACTCTCATTAGACCACCGGTTGACATCACAAGCCAGATCCCCAACTGGAACCCGGATAGGAAACGATCAGCTGGGATTGTATCCGAGAGTGACATGTAGGAGAACCCCTGAAGACGGAATATAAGCCTATTGGCAATCGTAGAGTCGGCTGGAAGAGGGAGAAGGGAACAGAGTGATATAGAGATGTCCTGAAATATAATTTATTTAGGCTATGAAGATTTAGTGTTTGTAGAGTTGTTTTCATGAGGTGGGTTCAGTAACTTAACAACCAACCTTCCCTCTATTCCGTACCTTTACAGGCTAGTAAATGAGGCAGGGAGTGCATCGAAATCGCGATGGATGAGCATTTTTGTAAATACTTAACATAAAATCATTAAACTTGTTCGAAGTTATGTGCAGTAAAAACAGAGACAGAGTGAGAGAGTAACGAAATTTAACAATATCATGTTATCCTACTCACTTTATTATTATTATTACTCTGTATTTCAAGTTCATCAAAGGAAAAAAAATTTCTATGAAAAGCAAAAATGCACAGCTAAACACTTATTATCCATTTATCAAAAAAATTGTTAAATAGTTAATGGACATAAAAATTTTATCAGAAAATATCATCGACTGAATAAAAAAATTACTCCCCCATAATATTTTTATTGTTTAGAATATAAAGCAGAAGCATATTCAGTTGAATATTAATAGGAAATATTAATGTTTTCTAACTCTTTCTCTTTTCTATGTAGTTATAAAGATATTATTTACTGCCTGAAGACACTTTTTTTCTAATATATCTCTTAGTTACGAAAATATGATAAGGTTGCCATCGATTTTATCAAACATTTAATATCTAATTGAAACAATTATTTATAGTATAGTTAAAAGTATATAAACAAAACGAAACAAATATATATATGATTCATTGCAAAATTAATAGAATGATGTAGAAATGATTAGTTTTATTTCCAAACTGTTAGAGGAAAGAGAAGCAGGACAAACTTGCGAAGAAGCTGTCTACAAGTAAAGGACCCAATGGTGACCCGATTGCCACTCCATCTCTTTGTCTATAAAACGTACCAATACGTCCAATTTTGGACTTATGACCAATTCCCCATATCATGCTATTGCCAAATGGCTCGCAGATATCCTCCTCCTACCTATCAGAAATAATCTCTGTCAGAAGAGTTTTTCAGATTCATTTGAATTAGTTAAAGTCTGTCCGTACCTATCGGACCGATCAAGTCTGATTCTAACTTCAATTCACACATACGCACATTCGCATGTCTCTTAGATGAGTACTGTCACATCTACTGCTGTACCTACTGTATTCACTAGACCCAGTTATGCTGAATAGGCAGTCACTAGTCATTGAATTAGTCGATTCAATAAGTGATGCTAATGTATCCGGAAGGACGGAAATGATATCCATGGATATTACGTCCCTTTTCACTAACGTTCCTTTCACTGAAACTATTTGCTTTATATGCAAATTCATTGGGGATAATAATGTAGACGTGTGTGTTCCGATCCACTACTTAA
This sequence comes from Trichobilharzia szidati, assembly GCA_944472155.2. NCBI lineage: Eukaryota > Metazoa > Platyhelminthes > Trematoda > Strigeidida > Schistosomatidae > Trichobilharzia > Trichobilharzia szidati. The sequence continues at coordinate 77,925,919 of OX235274.1, read as the reverse complement.
AGGAACTACTATTGAGGTACACTTTGATTGTTCAGAACAAGTTCAGTAACACGCTTTACAGACAAAAAGACGGAGTGGCAATGGGGTCACCATTGGATCTTTTAGTTGAAGACTGCTTTCTGGCAAATCTAGAGAATAGTATGTTATGTCCACTATCGTAGTCATATGTTCGAAAAAAGCAGAATAGATTTTCGACAAATATAAAATAATTTAAATATCAGTAAAAAAGGATATATATATATCCTAATATTACTATTCTTTTCGATCCTGAGTGGAACATTCAGCTTTATCTCCATTTCATTCTGTTCACTGCGTTCATTTTAGCTGGCTTCACGACCTTCTGCATGTCAATTTTGGGCACACATCCAGCTAGCCGTTCCACTCGAGGTTCTGGAGAGCAGTGTCACCCAACTGTCTCCCCAACGTGTGTCTTATCCATCTTCATTCTTTTCACAGTATTTTTTTTAGCAAGTGGTATGGTAGAGGGGTTTATTTAAATTCCGGAGGCTCATTTTCACAATTTAGCCGTCAGTAAACCCCAGACGATCTACTTTCCTTAAGTTTACGCAACCACTAAATGTTTTTTCTCCAACACTGTCTCCGATATGACAGCCTGCATCAATCACTACTTGGGTTATCTCTTAGAAAGTTGGGCAAATAGAATCAGTAATCCATTGTTTCATACACGAATTCGCCTTAACAAATTTAAACAAAGAAAGAACAAAAAGTGGTGCAGAATAACATGGATCCATTGTATTTCATCGGGACCCTTCGGCTGCGTACAATCTGCAACATTTAATGAAAGAAGTTATATCACAGTCTTAGCGTGTCGGTGGATTATCGGTAGAATGCTTGCCAACCATACACGTGGTCGGCGGATCGATCATCGGCCAACGCACTCCTAAACCTCACTAAGCCGGTAGTGAGGCCGGTAAAGAAGGAAGGTTTGGTGTGAGGCTAGCAACTCCAACATGGAAAAAGCAATACCACTTCTACCAGAACTCAAGTACAGTTTTATCGTACTTTTGTTCATCGCTATGCCTCAGTCCTCCAGCAAGGACGATAAGAGCAAATTTTCTCGCAGAAAATTAATTTGTTGTCAGGGTGGTAATAAGTCAGTGATAACTTCGTAACTAAGGATAATCAGCCATGGTGATTAGAGGCTCTAAGATGGAAAAATCGAAATTCTGTGTGTAGAAAGTAGAAGAAAGACGATTGTGTGATAGAGTGGGTAGAATTTAATGGATCAGAAATTAAGCCTAGCTTGACAGTTAAACAAAAAGAGGAGATAATAAAGTGATACAGTCAAAAAACAAAGAGTTACCACGGAAAGAGTTCGCGTAGTGACTAAGGCTCCACGGTTGATTGCTTCTGAACACATAGATCACAACTGAAGAAAACCTCGGGTCTTTTTTCTGCTAACTATTTTGTATGTTCCGAAAGCATCTAGTCGGTGTTCTATATCAATCAGGTCGTTGGTAATTGACGATTTCAAGCTATTCCACACACCTTCGGCTCAGAGTTGAAGGGTCTGAAGAAGATCTTTGTTGCTTTTTCCCAATTGTAGATGCTCTTGTATATACACCTGAATTGATACACACATTTGGAAGCATCATATGTAAGACTTTTGACTTACCAGAATGTTCACAGCCGAGAAAACAATTTCATTGCAGTATATGCCCTGGTCAGTGTTGTAGCGAACTATTTATTTAACATTCTCATAATGTCAACACTTTCAAGGCCAAACTGAATAAATATTGTAATTGAATCTAGTGTTTTTACATTCTTTCTCGCCATATTTGTTGACGGAACTTGTGCGTAGCCATTTTCTGTCTTGTAATTTTCAAGTAACATAAGTTCACTGTCTAATTTACCTGTTGAATATATTCACTTTCGCTCTACAGAATAGTGTCTTCACTATGACGTTATTGCGATAATCCTTATTATACAACTGATTTGTGATGATAAACAAAATTTATGTTAAAACTGCACTGAAACTTGCTGTATTTTACAGGTTGCACGTACATGAAGAGAACTGATGAAATACAATAGATCCATGTTATTCTGCATCAATATTTGTTCTTTCTCTGTCCAAATCCGTTGTTTGTCAAACAATATTATTATTTCCTTTAATTCCTAGAGGAACATAAGGCTTCAGCCGCGCGTCTCCATTGAGTTTGGTTCTGTGCTAGAGTTTTCACCTGGTTACAAGTCTGCCCACACGCTTTCATCTCCACTTCACATGACCTCCTCCAAGTCACCCTTGGATGACCAACTATAGCATAATTAAATTGGAAACTGGGTAAAAGTTCACCGATAGTTCTCAAAATAAGCTTCAGTATCAAACCTAATCTCAATGATTCCTAGTTCATCCAGTCAAAAGACAAAAAACGCAATTTTGAAGTCTACCTTTCAAGTGATCTTTTGTGGCTCAAAATAATACAGGTCTAAAACTGACTTTGGATAATCGACAAACCACTTTATTTGTACTCATCATTTATCAGAGTAAACGATGTTCATTTGTCACTGCCGTAAGTGAGTAATGCGTAGACAACAAACGGATAGGCGTCAACTATGTTCGGTTATATTACATCACCTTGTTTCTTCAAAATGACTTCAACCTTCTTGTAGAAGACCAGAATCTAAAAGGCAATCGGACTTAATGTTTCACACAGAGTTATCTAAACTCTAGTGCCAATTGGTGAACTGTGTGTTTTTCACTCTAATGGAAAATATGTGTTTGATCATTTGCAGTCGGAGTAAGAATTAATCTCCAAGATTGTCCATTTTAAGCAGCAGTCAGTTCTTTCCGTAAAATCATGCTGTTGTATAGAATTCAAAACATATTTTACTTTCCTATTAAATAAGTTTATTTGAAATAACACAGTGATGCAGTATTACTAACTGGATGAAGTTCTGAGCAGAAATTATTGCTCATAATCATATCATATGGAATTACACTCTGCTACAGTACCCAAATCCTACATTATAATTATGGTCTTTATATCCAAAGATTGACCAATAAACTCAAATGACTGTCACAAATAGAAGGAAGATTCGTGAATCGTCGTATTTTTAACATTCTATGCCTAAAATATGGAATAATTTCTAAATATTTTTGTGTAGGCGTTTAAGTCGCAACAAGAAAGGTGAAAAGCAGCAGAAGAACTTTTCAGTAGACTTTTTCTAAGAGAAGAAATCCACAGAAGTATCAGTAAAATAACTGCCATCAGACATGAGATTGAACTACTGAAATCGATATTCAAAAATTTAATGAACCATAAGGATTATGAAATTATACTCGAAATAACGAACAAGTTAAGATCAGCTACGTTTAATAAATCCAAAAATACTCAAATGAAAAGTTCGATAAATTTATAGAAGAAAAATATCTTACTAAAGAAAAAGAACTCATCGATGAAATGCCATCAGTCATCAGTAAAACAAAGTGCGTAATTAACCTCTCAACAACAGCCTTAATTTCTGATGAAATAAAAGTACTTGAAAAAGGGTCAAACTTCAAAGCAGCTGTTAACAGATTAAAACTTGAGGTTGTCATTCTTAGAATAGAAGTAAAATTAAGTGAAATAGACAAAACTACTTCTGAGAAAGTCAGAGCACAATGTACACTCATACTAAAACATCAGAAGAAAGCAAGAAACAAATGATCACAAAAAGAGATGATGGCTTTAAAGAAGCTCGAAGAATGGCAAAAGCATAGTAATTGCCAAATAGGACAAGGGTGATACAACAGTAGTTAGGGACATATTAGATTAGATGAACAAGGTCAATCAATACATCAAAACAAGTCCATGTAAGGATTCAGTTTGACTAACTTTAGCTCCTTTTGGAGTAAATTTTCCCGTGAGATCAAGATAAAATTTAATTCAGTATGAAGTCACCATGAATTAATTCACTCATACAAAGTTTGAGTCCTATTCTAAAAAAGCAGTTGGTAAATACATTTTATTGTCAAGTGTTGGTTTGCATGGATTTTATCGGTTACAAGGTCGATTACTGGATGATATCAGTTAGAGAACGAGTGAAAAACCTGGGAATACCGGACAGCTGTTTCACCCAAGTTTAGGACTCCTCGGCAGTACGCACCCACCGCCAGGGTTTGAACCCAGGAGCTTCTGGTTACGAGGCGGGCTCGTAGGCCATTAAGCCACTGAATCCAAACCCAATGGTCCATGAATTCCAACTTTTACCGATTCGTGATATATTTAGCGCATATGTTTATTATTTTACCTTATTTTTAATTCATTTTTATCTTTAAAGTAACAACTCATCTGGACGACTTTCATAAATGTGGATTATAACTGGTACACTGACACTGCTAGTAGAAATAGGATGATGTCTTATATTTTTGGAAATAACTGTAGAATCTGTGTTTTGGACGCCCAAAATTTCAGTTTAGCACTTCATTAGGTTTTTGTTGTATTCAAATGCATTAAGCATCTAATAAACTATTTTCAAAGTAGGAAGCCCCTAGATTTCATTTCATTGACTTCTGATACTTGTTTGACTAAACTGTAGTATGAAATTTAAAAGTTACTGAATGATCATCCTTCTAATTATGTACTTTTGCGTTGTGATTCAACAGCGGCTTAAACTAGAACATCGTTCGCTCAGATACTCTTTGTATCAGTTGTCTGACAGCTATACACTTTTAAATCGGTATTGAAAGATTTTTAGGACAGAGTAACATTAAGTGAATAGTTTGGACATCAAATGCTTAAATTACGTTGAGTTACTTGTGTAAACTTATACATACATGCATAAATAGTGTTCAGTATTCCTAGGATCGTCTATTCCCAATATATCTTGTTAGCACATGTTTCACACATGATATAAGTTTCATACCGAACCAGTTATGAATGCTAAACACTGAAATGTGTTAACGAACAGATAGTTTCAGTGGAAACTGAATATAATAGAGAATATTTGCAGCTCAGGTGGGTGATTTGCAAGTAGTTGTGTTCTCTGAGCTGGTTGATTTAACTGCAGAGCTATTATCGTCCTTCTGGACAACATCTTCAGTACAAGGTTTAGCATAAAATGAACTGAATAAATTCTCCATGAATGATAGTATTGTGTCTCCTGTCAACCCTTTTCGTGACTGGTAGTCGATTTGCGTCTGTACTGATCATTTTTATTGACTTGGATTTTGAACTTTCTCGTTACATGATTTACTTTTTATTAGTTGGTAAATTTGATCTATATTAATTTATTTGTTAATCTCTGATTCTCTTGATTTCTAGGCTTCTAGGAATTCCCTTGCACTTTCGATATTACCTCTGTTTAAAATTTCGACATGATATCAATTAAATTGATGTCCATAATCGATTGTCGACATTGATTGTAAATATCCGTATTAAATCACATGTATTACGTCTATCTTAACATGTGTTGAATAATTGTGAAAAATTAATTTTCAATTCCGAAGACAGAATCTACTGGAATCCAGTGTTCTTGTCATACGGACAACGTGCTCAGTGGATTTCCATTGTTTACGAGTACATAACTTTAACTTACCAGCTTTCCGATAGTTTAAAAAAAATTCAATCTGTCACATGAATCATACCTGTAATCTAAACTATTTCCCTACGGATGTTTCAACTGTGTGACAAATGACAGAAATCTCTCGACAACATACAAAACTGTGTTAGTTATATCATCTAATTTAAGTTATTTACTTAATAAATCACAAATAATGATCAGTCATTGGTTCAATGTTAAACATACAGTTCATCCTATTAACTTTGATATTTTCTTCTAGCTAAGAAATCTGTTGGAGAACGTTAAAATCTTTAACAATCAATAAAAAGAGTCAACCATGACCCTCCTTAGACTTTGAACAACAAACGGATAGGCGCCAACTATGTTCGGTTATATTACATCACCTTGTTTCTTCAAAATGACTTCAACCTTCTTGTAGAAGACCAGAATCTAAAAGGCAATCGGACTTAATGTTTCACACAGAGTTATCTAAACTCTAGTGCCAATTGGTGAACTGTGTGTTTTTCACTCTAATGGAAAATATGTGTTTGATCATTTGCAGTCGGAGTAAGAATTAATCTCCAAGATTGTCCATTTTAAGCAGCAGTCAGTTCTTTCCGTAAAATCATGCTGTTGTATAGAATTCAAAACATATTTTACTTTCCTATTAAATAAGTTTATTTGAAATAACACAGTGATGCAGTATTACTAACTGGATGAAGTTCTGAGCAGAAATTATTGCTCATAATCATATCATATGGAATTACACTCTGCTACAGTACCCAAATCCTACATTATAATTATGGTCTTTATATCCAAAGATTGACCAATAAACTCAAATGACTGTCACAAATAGAAGGAAGATTTGTGAATCGTCGTATTTTTAACATTCTATGCTTAAAATATGGAATAATTTCTAAATATCTTTGTGTACGCGTTTCAGCCGCAATAAGAAAGGTGAAAACAGCAGAAGAACCTTTCAGTAGACTTTTTCTAAGAGAAGAAATCGACAGAAGTATCAGTAAAATAACTGCCATCAGACATGAGATTGAACTACTGAAATCGATATTCAAAAATTTAATGAACCATAAGGATTATGAAATTATACTCGAAATAACGAACAAGTTAAGATCAGCTACGTTTAATAAATCCAAAAATACTCAAATGAAAAGTTCGATAAATTTATAGAAGAAAAATATCTTACTAAAGAAAAAGAACTCATCGATGAAATGCCATCAGTCATCAGTAAAACAAAGTGCGTAATTAACCTCTCAACAACAGCCTTAATTTCTGATGAAATAAAAGTACCTTGACCCTCCTTAGACTTTGAACTTTTCATCAATTAACAAAACTAACTATGCTATTAAAAGAGAAATGAAATATCCTTTAAAGATTTGTAACATATTTTACATCCAGTCAATTTTTTTGTTCTGCAATTGTTCTATTATTTTTAATCGTTTTTTAAGGACGAAGACCCAAAGTCAGTAGCAAGCCAATGTTTACAAATACTATATAAATATATATGTATGTGACAGTGATAATATAATATGATATGGCTTAAGTGTTGTCGAAATAACACAAAATAGTTGTTGTTCAGACTGATGACGGACGAAGTTTGGAATGATGATAGCCTGGTGATGAAATGTCGAAAATGAAATGGTGAATTCAGGAGGGCATCGATCGGCTTCTAATCTACTGTTACACTTTAGAACAATAAGTCTTATTTGTTGAGAGTCTTTTAGGAGGCAGCTTATAAAATCTCTATTCACATATCATTTCTTGCTTGTTATTGCTCAACGCTGAGAAATTTCTGGAATCCTAACTAAATACGTCTTTTACTCAAGACTTGCAAGTACTTCATTCTGTGTTGAAATCAGAGACCATCATACCAGACTGTATGATCAACAGTCTAACCTTTATTATACTGTGTTATGTATTGGACGCCATTATACTGACTGAGCTTTCACTATCCTATCTGACATTATTCCCAGGGCCTACTTGAAAATAAAGTCACGCATGGTTTAATGCGATGGATTTAGTTTGTATTTGTTTCCTAGACAGAACAGTCAATGTACAAATACCTAGTCGTGTAGTATCCAACATTTCTAAAGTTGAAACACAGGAAGAATAATAAATGTCCACATGCATCGTATTATTTATCTTCCCAGCTTCGTGACTCTATCAAGTTAGTTTGTGTAAAAATGAATACCGTTTTCTACTTTTTATTTCCAAGCAGAGATATTTTCATACTTTTTGCATCTATAGTTATCGATGCTTATCGTTGTATCTTCATCACCTCTGTCTTCACTATGCTCATTTGAACTGTTGTCCAGACTGCCTCTTTTGATAACTTATTGGTTTTCACCTGTAAATTTTCCAATATGTGTATTTGATATTAGACATAAGTCGTCCTCAAAGTCCAGATCTTCCAGTGTCTTCTAGTCAGTCCAACGTATGTACTTCATTATTTAATTAAACTTGTGAATCATTTTCATGAAAGTGATTTCTTGTTTTTCAGAATCAATACTTTTAAAGAAAGGTGTACAAGGTTTATCTTTCCTTTTACCTTAAATATAGATAAACTTATATATAATTGCTTATTGATTTTTAAGAGACAGGTAGAAACCTGGATCCTGCGAAAAATAATAAAATGACAGGAATAAACATGCATTGACTTCACATCAAGTTTAAAGGAGTTTACTGTAGTTAAACTTTAGTGAAATTGTTGCCTAACAAATACTGAGAAAAAATGGATTTATGCAAGAAGGTATTCAGTTGACACCACATGCCAAGTAAACTCCTTTGACCCATGCCCATATGAAAAGCGACTATTTGGGTATGGGTCCAATAGTCACATGATTGATCATTTGAATTAGAAATAAAAGCTTGTAGAGACCGTGGAGCCATTTCAAAACGGTAACACATAATAGATATAAAGTACTGAAGACCTGTTTTGTACTTGGAATCCAAGAAACGAGAAAAAATAATGAAGCAATAGGTTTTGGATGATAATGTTTTAATAGTTAGTTCAAACGGTGATGAAAATGATATCTCATTAATAAATTAAGGCGAAGTAAAGTACCGCAGCCAAAGTCAAGGTCTTTCAAAATTTGACCGTCAAGAACCGATTAGATTTAAGGAATGCCATGAAATGTCATTCCAAATCAAATGATGGCTGCCTTTATGGACTTGGAGAGGATAGATACAGTATTCCACTTATTTACTTCTTACTTTTTCTGCAAATCTATGCTGTTAGGTAGGGTTATGGCGTTTAACATTAAAGTTTAGGATCTACGTTCAAGGTTAGTTTCAGGGTTAAAGTTAGGATTATGGTTAGAGTGAGGAGTATGTTACAGAACAGTGTCAGAAATATCAATTGATCTCAAAGTACCATGAGAAACATACAGTCACGTGGATGAATGGGTATATTGTGCATGCTACGATTTCTGTATAGATCAAATGTGTATTGACTGGGAGACATTCTTAGAACACATAAGCTACAACTGTACAGTGTAATATCATGTTAGCAATAATTTTTAGTGTATTTTTCAATCATTATGCAAATTTTTTGTATCTGAATTCTGATTGGTTGTTCAAGGTCACTGTGGTTTTCGCTATGGTAGTTTAACTTTGCCACTTATAAATTCGTGTCTTCAGAGAACATCTAATAAAACCCAGTACCAAAACTGCATTTTATGAGGAAGCAATTAATATTCCTTTTACAAAAGTGAGTGATAGTCACATTGAATTAATTTATGTGACTTAAAGGATGCATTTTGCTGTCAGTGAAATTTGATGATATATGTACGGATTTATATTCAATGCGTGAATAATGATAATGGCTACCAGGAAGTAAATTTATTAGTCTGGTGTTACACATAATGTTGAAAATGAAAACGATATTGATAACTGTGGAATTATTAATTAGTATAAGAATAGAATTTAGACATTGTAATGTAGTCTAATTCCCCTACAGAATAAATCTATTTGATAATACTCATAGGGATGAAGCATTACTGATTTATTGATGACATTTCGAGTAGAATTTATTGCTTGTGATCATACCAGTGTACTCATACAACTTTCAGATTTTACTTACAAACAACCATCTTTACGAAACTTGAAGGTGGGCCTTTGAAGGATGTTATTAATGAACTCGAATTTTATCGTCAGTACATGGATGATACTTTTTTGATTATGAAGAACGAGAAGGAAGCAAAGAACATCCTGGATAGATTTAATGAGGTACATCCTGCAATAAATTTTACTATTGAGAAAGAAAAAGACTCTAGCACTTCATTTTTAGTCGTCCTTATGACCAGAAAAGAGGACGGCACAATAAGAAGAAGTGTTTATAGAAAACTTACATCAACGGGCCAGTACACACATTTTCTCAGCTTTGCGCCTTTGAAATACAAACGCAATCTATTAAAGTGCTTGGTCCACAGAGCAATAGAGATTTGCTCGGACGAATGTCTTGATGAGGAACTTAACAATATTAAACGGTTGCTAAATGAGAATGTTAATCCTGAAAAGTTTATTGATAAGAATATGAATTTGAAACCAAAGCAACCCAAGTCACCAACAGTTCCAAAAAAGGTCTTATTCTTACAGATGCAGTTCCTAGGAGATAACACCAGTGAGATAATAACACAGTGCCTTAGAAATGCGGTAAAAAGAGCATTCCTTGCTACTGAATTACGCTGTATCTTCAGAACCACTCCTCTTCTGCGTTTGGGAATAAAAGATAAACTGCCTAATTTCGCTTCTTCCATGTGCATCTACCAATTTAACTGCTCCTTTTGAGCCAGTTACATAGGTAGTACCATTAGGCGTGTTTCTCGTCGAATTTCCGAACATCACCCTTCCTGGTTAAGCAAAGGACAAACAAAATCTATTCGCAGCGCTATTCTGGCTCATCTTGTGGAGACAGAACACAAGACTGACGTTAATCATCCTTTCAGGGTAATTTACCGCATACCTACGAATATCAATTTTGCCTTAAGAGTTCGACTACTAAATATTGCTGTGGGGATCCATATTTATAAGCCTAATTTATGCATTCAAAAGAAGTTAGTTCAGTCATTATCATTACCTAGGCTATCCAGGTTTGAATAATTCAGAATTTTCGTTGAATTTCCTTAATTTTAGTTGATATTCTATTCGCTACTGTATCTTCATTATTATTATTATTTAAGCGTCTTTAAAGAACTGTAATTGCATTGATCATACTTTACAAATCGATATTATTTAAAAACACTAATATTGTTATTAGCTACTAATCGAGAATATTCTGTGTATATAAACACATCATCGAAAAGAATATTATTTTGTGTTTTATAGATGTCTGAATGAATATTTTTGCTCTGTCGTTTGTGTTCGGCGTAGATTCGATCAATATAGATTAACTGATTAACCTCTCTCTTCGCTTATCTTTCTTAACTTCTAGAACTTTAGCTGTTTTGTTTCCATGACTGGACATGTCAAGCAGATCAATATGTGTAGACAAAAGACTGAACTTCAAAATGTTTAACACATGAAACTCCAGTAGCACTCATGCAGTTGATCAAGATTTCATATTTTTATTCAAGTATCGTTTTGAAGGGATTTGATTGATTTGTTACAGGATTTCATCAGGAACTGACATCGGTTAGAGAATCGTTGGAAAACCTGAGAGTACTGGACAGCTGTTTCCTCCGTTCTAGTAAGGAACTCTTCTTCAGTACTCACATACCGGATTGCCAACCCAGGACCTTCTGGTTACAGGGCGAGCTGGCTCGTGGACCATTAAGCCACTGGGACCCAATCCGGTGGCCAGCACATGAATTCCAACTTCTGCCAATTCGTGACATACCGCGACCGCTAGCCAATGTCTTCGACGAGTATTTGTCCTCCTACCTGACCTGCTGTACCCTACTGGTCACGACTTCTCACTCGAACCACAGGTAAGTATCATCCTGAATTGGCCCTGTCGCTAGTGAGCATTTCATTGATATTCGAGTATCGGTTTGTAGGAATTGGGTTGATTGATTCATATTTTATTGCAAATTAGACCTTTGGAAATTACATATTTTTCCACGCTATAGATTTCATTGTGAAATTATCACTTCCGATTTCGCACCTTTTTGTCATCCTTCCTATACTGTTTCGTCACAGTCGTGAAGACAAGTAGAAAACGCAAAACGGTTTACTCCGTTTAATACATCATCCAGTTATCCGGGCTGAGTGATACTTTGTATGCTTACTAATAGTATGTATGACTATATGTTCACAATGTTTGCTGAAATATGAGAATTTTTCGCAAATAAAAGTAGCCCACTTTGTATTCTTCGCAAAATTTCAAATACTTCTTCAGTTACGAAAAGTTTTTATTTCTTCAGCTTTTTTTCTTTATGGATTTTTTATATTTTTTTTATTTTGATTACAGCTTGATGCCACACCGTATTTTCAGTACAAGTATGGAATTTTCAGCATGGATATCGGTGGCCCAAATTTTGCAGGCCGACCATAGATATCGGGTGTGCGCCGGCAGGGGATCGAACCCCGGACCATGTGCATGGTCGGCGAGAGTCCTAACCACTGTGCCACCGACGCGGGATTAATCATGAAAAACAAGTTTTTAAAATAATTCTATCAAATGAAAAGGTGTAATGATAACGCCTAGATTTCTCATAGAAACAGATCAGCTTTAGTATTCAAGCTATTGTTATTTTCATAATTGTTTCCTCGTGTTGTGAGTGGAGCATGAGGTTTCAACAGTACATCTACACTTTGTTCTATCTTCTGAAGTCGCCTTTAGCTGGTCCTACGGTTGCCTATTAGCTTTCATCTCCTCCTCACACAATCTCCTCCATGTCACCCTCAGATGACTCACTAGTTAATTTCCATTTGGGTTCCACTTAAGCAGTTGCCTGTCAAGAGGTGTTCTTCGATGGCCTCCTCAGCGCATGTCCGATCCATATCCATTTTCTTAGGGATATTTGATGAGCGATAGGTTCTTGGTTGGCATGTTTCGAGAGGTTTTTGTAGTTAATTATTTTCACCCATTCGATCTTCAATGTGGAGCCAGCTAATGCAGCTTCCGATAGAAATCTGAAGTCTGTTGGAAATACTCTCCGTGGTGTGGCAATTCTATGACTCATGTAGAAGACTTGACTGACTTATCATTGATATTGAAAATCCTAATATTGTTTTTTATGCTGCGTTGTTCAGAAGATTTAAAAACTGATTTCAGAGTAATGAAGATCTGTCTTGCCTTTCTTATTCAGTTTTTGACGTCTTCATTTGTTCCGCCTCTAGTTGAGATGTTGTTTCTCAGATAAGGGAAGGAAGTGACCTCGGTCACATTTTTCCCATAGATTGTGGTTGATACTTATTGTTGTTTTTGTCCGTTGTTTATCTTCACCACATCCGTCTCCTTTAAGTTTACTTGAAGTCCTGTCTTTGCTCCCTGCCTCTTTTGCCAGTTTGTTGGTTTCCAACGTGAGTCTTCGAGTTCGTATGTCATTAATCATAAATCGTCTGTGAAAAACAGAACTTCTAGAGTCTTCTCAATAGTTTAACGTATTCTTGTCTTCTCACTCCCCAGTATGCCGCATAATCCGGAATATCATTGGCAGCCTTATCTTTCTCCTGTATTCTCTTCAAAGGCTTCCTTGAGTTTCCTGTTGTGGATCACGTGAGAAGTGACGTTGTCATATTACTGTTGAATGAGGTTGGTAAAGATTTGGGGCTCTCCTTTATATTGAAGTAGTTTTCAAATTACTTCACGGTCAGTGCTGTCTGTCGAAGGCCTTTTCGAAGTCAATGAAGTTGAGGTAGAAGTTTGACTGCCATTCGATGCTTTGTTCAGTGACGATGTGTAGAGTTACAGTTTGATCAGCACATCACTGGCCCTTCCTGAATCCAGAGTGTGCTGGGCAGGATTCTGCAACCAGTGCATAAGTTAATCTCACAAGCATGACGCAACCTAGTATTTTACGTGACATGGACATGAGCATTATTACACTCCATTTCTCGCAAAGTCCTAAGTCACTCCTCTTTGGCAGATTGACAAGGTAGCTTTTCTTCCGATTAGTAGGTACTTTTCCTTCTTTCCAAACCTTTTACAATAATGGAGTGAGTATATCCACTGAAGTCTCTGCACCCGTTTTCAGTGGTTCAGGAGGGATTCCATCTGCTCCTGGTGCCTTCCTGGTTGGCTTTCAGTAGCTTCATTGCATTGAAGATTCCCGCTTTCGCTGGAGGGTAAGTGTTCACTAGCAGTTCTGTGCGTGCTGTTGGTGGTAATAATTCGTGATGACTTGCAGGTGATGGTTGATTCAAGGGTCCATTGAAATGGTCAGCCCATTATTTTATTTGTCCCTCCTCTTTAGTAATTAGGTTTCCTTGACCGATTTTCGAATGTTTCTATCTGTGTTGATCTCTTTCTGGACAACGACTTGATTATCTGGTATAGTGATCTGAGGTCCCTTTTATCTCTGGCCTGCCTGTTCTGCTTCAGTTCCCAGTGTGCTAAATAATTGTCTTCTGTCTTTTTTACCACTCTTGTCCGCTTCTTTTTTTCATTTCAATATAAATTGAACTCAGCTTCTCCTTCTGCTACCCAAATTTGTATTGAGTCATCTTCTCTTTCACCATTCTCCTCTCCTCTCCTCATTTAGCTTCCAGGCATGTGTCACTTGAGAGCCATTTCTCGTCTCTTCTTTCTTCCTAGAACAGTTGTACACGGTTCCTTAAATATCGCTTTCAGACAGTTCCAGTATTCTTCTGCACAGGTTTCCTCAGTGATGCCACGTAGTGTCTCCAACTTTGCTCTGGTATCTGAAAGGAAGGTATCCCTTGTGCTTTCGTCCTTCAGTTTCCGAATGTTTAACTTGAGTTTTGGCCTGTCTTCATTTGTTTTCATGGGTTTCAGTATCACCTTGAATGTTCCTAGGACTAGATGATGGTCTGAGCTCACATCTACTCTTTGTCTCGACTTTGTGTCCAGCAGACTGCGTATCCACTTCCTTGAGCAGTATTCAGATGAAATCTATCTGGTTTGTGGTGTGTCTGTCAGGAGAAATCGATGTTGCTTTGTGTATATCTATGTGTTTTGTACACGCTGCCTCTGAATACCAAATTATTGAAGGCCCAGAAGTCTGCTTAGGGTTCCTCATAATAATTTATTTCACTGAGAGTCTCTCGACCCATGATGAGTTCTCTTCCTGTATTATCTGCTCCCAGTTAGGCATTCATATTGCCCATGAGGATTTTGATGTCGCTATTTGAGATGTGTTTGTAGCTGTCTATTAAAATCTTCCTTCTTCTCTTGTCCCGCGTTGTTCGTAGCACTGCTCGTGGCATTGTCTAATTCTGTCCTCCCTTCCTTTTGAGTTGAATCTTGCTGTCACTAACCTGAATGAGAAGATCGGTCCGACTGCATATGAGCTTTGGCTACTGTTGGTGACATCATGATAGCCACTACATCGGTGTGATGGTGGTTGTCGTCTTGGTGACCGGAGTGGGTTATTGACTCTAATTAACAATTTGGAGAGTCATGAAAAAAATAAAAGACACTCCGGCCTATCCAGATCACTGAGAAAAGGTTTCTTTTTTGATGAGGTGTGGATCAATGTTTACAGCAGACAAACGATCAATGGATGTGTGAAGGAGAAACCTCCGCTTTGGGCGACTTCACTGTGGGTTTATGAATTCACTTGTTACTGGGGTGGTAGTTATAATGGCCGCATGAAGTGCACAATTTCCAAACGCATCCTTGAACATTATCAGGTATGTTTTCCAAAACGACAATGCAAGACAGTTACTAACTCAATTCTCGAGCACTTGATGAACTCAAGCCACGTAGCTCCTCCAGAGTCGTCTTTCACGACTGTCTACAAGGTGAAATCTAATGGTAAAAAGGACGTTAGATTCCAGCATTTTCGTATACCAGAGGCACTGGCAGTTCGTCACTGCAACCCCGGACTTTGTATACAGAGAAATTTTGTCTCGTCTTTTATTCTACTATGGTCTCAATCTCTTCATTAATCGTTCCCTATTATCTTCTATTTTTATTTTTAACGATTAGTTTGCTTTTACTTTAATAATAAATTCACTATTATCACTCACAAATGTTTCTTTTGTAAATTTTTCTGGCCGTCTTCACACTTGTTAAATGGTCACTCAACTACCTTTCTTCTCGCTCAATAACAGTTTTTACCTTATCAAGTCTCTAACGCTTTATTCCTTTTTTTGTTGAGTATTACGTAAATTATAACTTTTATCTGTAATTTTGAAGTTACTTCACGGAAACTATATCAATTATTTCGTCACTATGTCACTCAATAATGAACCACAATACATTTTTGGTAAATTTAAGTAAGACTGTACAGCCTCTGAAGATGATTTCGTTGATAAAGAAAATTTTCTTCGCTGAATTGTATTTTGTTTTCATCATAACTCAGGGGTATTTTCGGTAATTTGGAGAGTTCACATCTATTACACCTGATCTCACAGATTCCGAGCGATTCCACGATGTGTCTTCAGTTTGGTTCTTTGGTTTTCAACAGCCCACGACATTTCGTTTCTCCAATTCTAGTGGAGAATAAGTTTGTTTTGCATATTCTTTGTGCTTTGTAGTTTTTGTAGCCTTTGGACTGATTTTCCGGATTAGGGTCCTTAGTCCCACGCCCAGCCTCCCTTCTTTCCTGGACTTGGAATAGGCTAAAAAACGAGCAAGCTAGTAAACTAGCGAGGATTACTATTTGAGTACTAGTTAGTTACTTAAACCACGCTGTATATGTTAAGAAAATTCAACAATCGTTGTTCCAAGTTAATTCTTGATCTAATAACAGTTAGCGACCACTGAAAAGCAAGAAGTACTGGACAACGGTTTCACTCCACCTTAGGATTCTTCATCGGTACGCAATCATGATCCTGCCAGGGATCGACCGGAGACCTTCAGGTTACTAAAAGAGCCTGTCTGCTATTTGGCTACTAGGACGAAATACAGTGGTCCATGGATTTTGACTTCCACCATTTTATCGCATAAAGTGCAACCTGCGAGTACTTGTCGTCATACTCAAACCCACTTACCATGACTTCCTGGTAGTGAGCATTAGACTTCTTTTCAAGTATTGTTGGCGTTGCTTCATTTAGATCTTTATTATGACGTTTACTGTAAATTTAACTGATTTCCAGCTTCTACAACAAAACACAGTACCATTTAAACCTATGAATCCTACCTGAATAAACGTACCAGAAAAATTAGATAGTAGGTTCTATAGCAGTTTGTCAACTGAATTAAACGATTGAAACCACTAATGAAAACTAAAATATAAAGTGACGAAATTCTTAAAATTTAAATGAACATCTAGTGATAAACATGACGTGAATCTTGAATTTTAGTATCCCTGTTCATGGATTCTGAAGAGACATTTTTAAAGAGGCATATTTGTCTATCATATGGAAGCAAAAAATTATATTTCTCTACCCATTTGTTTTAGATAAGAAGGCAGTCATTCAAGCTTAAAAATGAAATCTGATTTGGCCAGGTGACTGCACATTTCCATCAGAGTTTTTCATTTTGTTTTAGAAACGGTCACAAAATTTAATGCATTTTGTTACAAAATATTTTATCTTAGGTACTTGATTCAGTTTTCAAGTATGAACATTGTTAGGTGTTAAAAATCAATCCGAACGAAGAACATCCTTTTCAATAATTTCTCTTCAGATTCTTACAGTTATAAAATATGATATTTGTTGTCGTTACAATAATGGACAGTTATGTTGTGGAAATTCTCAAATATATCTGAGAACAGACTGTAGCGGTAAATAATTCCCCAAAATTATTAACCACAGCAATCATCACTCAACATTGGATGCTGACCATCACTGTTTAAGTCGACTTGTTTAGCTGAAGGCTTACGGTCAAGCATCCCCGCCATTTGGTGCTCCGTCGTGTCACGTGCGTGCACGATTACTAGCTAGCTAAGCATTCACCTCTACCCGCGATTTTGTCCCGAAATATAATACGTACTCTGGACGACAAAATCTGGTCTTTTGCTTTACCATTTGGTACTCGAAGAACGAACACTATAGTGGTTGTTGGTATAAGATCTTGCGTTAGTATAATCCGTACAGCTCGCGAACGTCGATACCTGCAACCACCAAACTGGTGAGCCCAACCACGAACTACATCTTCAATTCACACGCAGATAAACCCGGTGAGTTCGTTCCTTTTTGTGTTTATTCTTGTACTATATTGTTATCGGCATACTTTTCGTCATGAGTGATCCTAGCCCCAAGGTTATTCAGATTCACTCAACCGCCAAAACAATTCAGCTAGTACCATTTTGGCCAGATAATGCTGAAACGTGGTTTCAGATTGCTGAGTCTGATTTTTGTGAACATGGCATAACTGATCAACGTTCACAGTTCCTTGCAGTTATTCACGCCCTACCGCGGGAATTCAGCAAGTGCGTAACTCTGCAGATGTCGGTAAGTAACTCGTACGAGTTGCTCAAAGCATCCATTCTCAAGAGAAACGTTCTCACAGATCGACAACGTCTGGATGAGTTATTTCGTAACATCGAGTTGGGGGATCAGTCAGCTGTGAGCATGCTGGCAAGAATGAAAGAGATCATTGGCCAAAGTCAGTTCGATGAAGGACTGTTCAGAGAACTATTTTTATCCAAACTGCCACAGTCAGTTCAGACTGTACTTGTGACACTTCAGGGTGTTCTCATAGATGACTTAGCTGTCTCTGCAGATAGAATTCTAGAGATAACGAAACGGCCAGTTACCGAAGTATACTCTGTTACCGAACAGACTTCGAGTAAGGATTCTGCAATGATAGAGTTAATCAACTCCGTCCAGCAGATGCTTAGGTCAAACAAGCCTAGCAATTCCTCCTACCGTCGTTCCAAATCCCCTCAACGGCAAAACGCACGTGGACGATCTAAGTCCAACACACGTTCTCTCAAAAATCCTGACTGGTGTTGGTATCACAACACCTATGGCAAGGAAGCGAAATGTTGTCGAAAACCTTGTGATTTCGGCAAAGCCTCCAAGTCTGTGGGAAACTATCCCGCCGGCACGCGTTAGCGGCAACCGTCGCCGGTGGCACTAGCCGCTTACTTTACATCCATGATGTAATGAGCCAGACTAGATATCTAGTCGACACAGGCGCCGAAGTCAGCGTCCTTCCTGCTACAGCAGCAGATCGACAGAAGGATCCTAACTTCAACCTACAGGCTGCAAATGGAAAACCAATTGTGACCTATGGTCGGAAATACGTCTACCTGAACGTAGGTTTACGCAAACCTATTCAGTGGAATTTCCTTATCGCTGACGTCACAATGCCCATCATTGGCACGGACCTACTTAATCATCATGATTTGCTCGTAGACGTCCGCCGTAAACGACTAATTGACAACACTACTAGTTTGTCTATCAAAGGCATAACTTACGTAGGCCCCAGCTTGTCAATCGTTAAGATGAAAGCAATCCTCGATCCAACTTTTCAACCTATTGTTGACAAATATCCGGAACTCAATTGCCCATCTAACGATCTCCCGTGTATAACCAGCAATGTTATGCACCACATCATAACCTCAGGACAGCCCGTGACATCTAAAGCACGACGACTGGCCCCTGACAAACTGAGAATTGCCAGAAACGAATTCGATCATATGCTCACCCTTGGCATCATTCGGCCATCGAATAGTCCATGGGCATCCCCGTTGCATATGGTACCGAAAAAGGATAGTAACGATTGGCGACCCACTGGTGATTACCGGCGAGTGAACGCCAAAACAACTCCTGATTGCTACCCTTTGCCTCACATACACGACTTGACGGCAACGTTATCTGGAGCATCTATATTCTCCAAAATCGACTTGGTTAAAGCATATAACCAAATCCCGATGGCAACGGAAGATATTCCGAAAACGGCTATCATCACGCCTTTCGGACTTTTCGAATTTCTACGTATGCCATTTGGCCTCCGGAATGCGCCCAAACATTCCAACGCTTCATCGATGAAGTATTTTGCGGTCTCGACTTTGTATACGCATACTTAGACGACTGCCTCATTGCCAGTCCAGATAAGGAAACTCACCTTAGACACTTGGACTTGGCATTTGAAAGGTTACGCCAACATGGTGTTACCATCAATATACAGAAGTGTCAAATAGGCGTTGACTCACTCGATTTTCGGGGTCACACTATTGACTGTCAGGGCATTCGCCCACTGGCTACTTCGGTCGATCACTCTAAGAAAACGCGTTCTGGACGTCACGTTAGATTCCCAGAATACCTTCACACCTATTTCACATAACTGAGTGACACATCAATTTTTTTTATGTTGCGTCATTTAACACAAGTAAATGATATTTTTCCTATAACCGTACATAAAATTAAATTAGATGTATATTTTTTTCCCGATATTTTGAACTTTACATTATTTAACTGTATAGTAGATGCATGTCATTTTTTTTTGGTAAAAAAACGCTTATTTGGTACATTTTTCTTGACAAGGTTCTCAGCATTCTTGTTTTCTTTTCCAGGTGCAACGGGCACTGGACAGGAAACAAACGAAGCACGGGATCCAACGAACAACACTGAGGAAGCTATGTACAGACACCCTATTAGCATAGGCAGACAGACCAGCAGGCTCTCGATCAAGCCGCTCGGAAGATTTTTTCACCCATCAGGGAACCATCGAGATTTTTTTACTTCCGGCTGGTCATGTCTTAGGGTCCTCACAAACCCACTAGGGGGGAGTGAGCTGTAGCGGTAAATAATTCCCCAAAATTATTAACCACAGCAATCATCACTCAACATTGGATGCTGACCATCACTGTTTAAGTCGACTTGTTTAGCTGAAGGCTTACGGTCAAGCATCCCCGCCATTTGGTGCTCCGTCGTGTCACGTGCGTGCACGATTACTAGCTAGCTAAGCATTCACCTCTACCCGCGATTTTGTCCCGAAATATAATACGTACTTTGGACGACAAAATCTGGTCTTTTGCTTTACCATTTGGTACTCGAAGAACGAACACTATAGTGGTTGTTGGTATAAGATCTTGCGTTAGTATAATCCGTACAACTCGCGAACGTCGATACCTGCAACCACCAAACTGGTGAGCCCAACCACGAACTACATCTTCAATTCACACGCAGATAAACCCGGTGAGTTCGTTCCTTTTTGTGTTTATTCTTGTACTATATTGTTATCGGCATACTTTTCGTCATGAGTGATCCTAGCCCCAAGGTTATTCAGATTCACTCAACCGCCAAAACAATTCAGCTAGTACCATTTTGGCCAGATAATGCTGAAACGTGGTTTCAGATTGCTGAGTCTGATTTTTGTGAACATGGCATAACTGATCAACGTTCACAGTTCCTTGCAGTTATTCACGCCCTACCGCGGGAATTCAGCAAGTGCGTAACTCTGCAGATGTCGGTAAGTAACTCGTACGAGTTGCTCAAAGCATCCATTCTCAAGAGAAACGTTCTCACAGATCGACAACGTCTGGATGAGTTATTTCGTAACATCGAGTTAGGGGATCAGTCAGCTGTGAGCATGCTGGCAAGAATGAAAGAGATCATTGGCCAAAGTCAGTTCGATGAAGGACTGTTCAGAGAACTATTTTTATCCAAACTGCCACAGTCAGTTCAGACTGTACTTGTGACACTTCAGGGTGTTCTCATAGATGACTTAGCTGTCTCTGCAGATAGAATTCTAGAGATAACGAAACGGCCAGTTACCGAAGTATACTCTGTTACCGAACAGACTTCGAGTAAGGATTCTGCAATGAAAGAGTTAATCAACTCCGTCCAGCAGATGCTTAGGTCAAACAAGCCTAGCAATTCCTCCTACCGTCGTTCCAAATCCCCTCAACGGCAAAACGCACGTGGACGATCTAAGTCCAACACACGTTCTCTCAAAAATCCTGACTGGTATTGGTATCACAACACCTATGGCAAGGAAGCGAAATGTTGTCGAAAACCTTGTGATTTCGGCAAAGCCTCCAAGTCTGTGGGAAACTATCCCGCCGGCACGCGTTAGCGGCAACCGTCGCCGGTGGCACTAGCCGCTTACTTTACATCCATGATGTAATGAGCCAGACTAGATATCTAGTCGACACAGGCGCCGAAGTCAGCGTCCTTCCTGCTACAGCAGCAGATCAACAGAAGGATCCTAACTTCAACCTACAGGCTGCAAATGGAAAACCAATTGTGACCTATGGTCGGAAATACGTCTACCTGAACGTAGGTTTACGCAAACCTATTCAGTGGAATTTCCTTATCGCTGACGTCACAATGCCCATCATTGGCACGGACCTACTTAATCATCATGATTTGCTCGTAGACGTCCGCCGTAAACGACTAATTGACAACACTACTAGTTTGTCTATCAAAGGCATAACTTACGTAGGCCCCAGCTTGTCAATCGTTAAGATGAAAGCAATCCTCGATCCAACTTTTCAACCTATTGTTGACAAATATCCGGAACTCAATTGCCCATCTAACGATCTCCCGTGTATAACCAGCAATGTTATGCACCACATCATAACCTCAGGACAGCCCGTGACATCTAAAGCACGACGACTGGCCCCTGACAAACTGAGAATTGCCAGAAACGAATTCGATCATATGCTCACCCTTGGCATCATTCGGCCATCGAATAGTCCATGGGCATCCCCGTTGCATATGGTACCGAAAAAGGATAGTACCGATTGGCGACCCACTGGTGATTACCGGCGAGTGAACGCCAAAACAACTCCTGATTGCTACCCTTTGCCTCACATACACGACTTGACGGCAGCGTTATCTGGAGCATCTATATTCTCCAAAATCGACTTGGTTAAAGCATTTAACCAAATCCCGATGGCAACGGAAGATATTCCGAAAACGGCTATCATCACGCCTTTCGGACTTTTCGAATTTCTACGTATGCCATTTTGCCTCCGGAATGCGCCCAAACATTCCAACGCTTCATCGATGAAGTATTTTGCGGTCTCGACTTTGTATATGCATACTTAGACGACTGCCTCATTGCCAGTCCAGATAAGGAAACTCACCTTAGACACTTGGACTTGGCATTTGAAAGGTTACGCCAACATGGTGTTACCATCAATATACAGAAGTGTCAAATAGGCGTTGACTCACTCGATTTTTGGGGTCACACTATTGACTGTCAGGGCATTCGCCCACTGGCTACTTCGGTCGATCACTCTAAGAAAACGCGTTCTGGACGTCGCGTTACATTCCCAGAATACCTTCACACCTATTTCACATAACTGAGTGACACGTCAATTTTTTTTATGTTGCGTCATTTAACACAAGTAAATGATAATTTTCCTATAACCGTACATAAAATTAAATTAGATGTATATTTTTTTCCCGATATTTTGCACTTTACATTATTTAACTGTATAGTAGATGCATGTCATTTTTTTTTGGTAAAAAAACGCTTATTTGGTACATTTTTCTTGACAAGGTTCTCAGCATTCTTGTTTTCTTTTCCAGGTGCAACGGGCACTGGACAGGAAACAAACGAAGCACGGGATCCAACGAACAACACTGAGGAAGCTATGTACAGACACCCTATTAGCATAGGCAGACAGACCAGCAGGCTCTCGATCAAGCCGCTCGGAAGATTTATTTCACCCATCAGGGAACCATCGAGATTTTTTTACTTCCGGCTGGTCATGTCTTAGGGTTCTCACAAACCCACTAGGGGGGAGTGAGCTGTAGCGGTAAATAATTCCCCAAAATTATTAACCACAGCAATCATCACTCAACATTGGATGCTGACCATCACTGTTTAAGTCGACTTGTTTAGCTGAAGGCTTACGGTCAAGCATCCCCGCCATTTGGTGCTCCGTCGTGTCACGTGCGTGCACGATTACTAGCTAGCTAAGCATTCACCTCTACCCGCGATTTTGTCCCGAAATATAATACGTACTCTGGACGACAAAATCTGGTCTTTTGCTTTACCATTTGGTACTCGAAGAACGAACACTATAGTGGTTGTTGGTATAAGATCTTGCATTAGTATAATCCGTACAACTCGCGAACGTTCGATACCATCAATCACCTAAAAGTCTAAAGAGAGGAAATTGTGCACTGATATTCCAATTAGTAATCTGAAACAGCTACTTGCTAAATGTACAGCAAATGTTCAGTTCTTGTTTAATAATGAAATATACAGACAGATTGATGGAGTAGCCATAGGACCCCCACTGGGACCTATTTTCGCGAATATGTTTCTAGCAAAACTAGAAAATAGTCCGTTGAAAGAGGAAATAGCAAATATGGAAATGTATTGTCGTTACATGGATGACACTTTTGTAGTGTACGATGAAGGGTTAAATAGTGATTTGATTCTGAGCAACTTCCGTAATGCTCACCCAGCGGTCCATTTCACCTACGAAGGAGAATGCAATGACTTTCTACACTTCCTCGACGTCCTACTAACGAGAAGAGAGGATGGTTCCGTCAAAAGAACCATATTTAGAAAGCTAGAGACCAAAGCTCAGTATACACACTTCCTTAGCTTCGTATCGATGAAATACAAACGTAATCTGATCAGGTGCTTAGCATTTAGAGCGAGGTTCATCTGTTCCGAAGACTGCGTAGAGAAAGAACTGCTGATCATCCGAGACATTCTAAGTGAGAACGAATATCCAGAAAAGTTCGTTAAAGCCAACATAGGTTACAAAAGTCGTAAACATGAACTGGCAACGGTAGAGAAAAAGCCTCCTGCAGAGATTCTATCGCAACGTTTAACCAGATTGATAAAGAAAACTTTCTACTCTGCACGTCTGGTCTATCCTTCAGCAGCCGTCCAATGTTTACCCAGCAACTCAAAGATGTCTTACCTAACCTTAGCTCTTCTTCATGCATTTATCTTTTCAACTTTTCCTGTGGTTCAAGTTATATAGGTCACACGATTAGCCAGGCTCGTCTACGGGTTTGAGAACATTTACCAGCTCGATCCTGTTATACTTGGCCGATACTGGACATAGCATCGACGTCAACACAGCTTTCAGGGTTATATACCGAATTCCTAAGTCGTTATCACGTGCAGTCCGCTTACGTCTGCTACACAGATGAAGCTGTTGCAATAAAATCGACTAAACCGGAACTTTGTATCCAAAAAGAACACGTCCAGATGCTGTACTTACAGTGGCTAAACTTGGATTGATGATTCTTCTTCTCACGAAGAGTGCTTCTTCCCCCTAACCCTCTTGGTTTTTTCTTTCTTTGTTTATTATTACAATTATTATTATTCATCATAATTTATACCCTTCATGTAAACATTCTCTCATTACTGTCTAATTTTTCATTTATACTATCCGGACTTATGATCAGTGATATTATCTCTTTTCTCAATACAATATTGCAATATTTTGTAATTGATTTCAGCCCAGAGCATGTTTGTCACACAAATACAACTATTTATTTTGAGACCCCATAACTAATTTGTTATTCTACGTTAAAATGTATCCGCCGCATAACTGGCCATTATTGTAACGACAACAAATATTATATTTTATAATTGTAAGAACCTGAAGAGAAATTATTGAAAAGAATATTCTTCGTTCAGACTGACTTTTAATTCATGAAATGGGAATATTTCATACTATTAAATTGTTCTGTGCGTCCTTATTTGGAAAACCTCCTAGTTTATTACTAAAAGAAGGTCATTAACATTTAATGGATTTATGAACTACTCTATATCTTCTTCAAACATATCAGAATGCTTTTAGTCTCACTTATCAAAAACATGATCATATTATCTTTTAGGTATAATGAGGAGTTAAGTTACAGAAGTACAGAGGGTGCCTACCTATAATATAATTTCGACACCTTGATAAACTGTACTCCATACATTGTCTTTTATTAGGCAAAAAAATTTGAAACAGCTTCGAAATGTAATTATTTATGAACAGTATGAAAATTCCAAAAACTGTAATTGTTATTGGTGAAATTGTTTTTCCGTGAGTATAATAAATATATCACGTATATATTAGGCTGCAGAAGAAGTTTGCTTGAGTAAAGCTCAAAATTTGCCTCAAAGGCGTTCTTAATCACGAATCAAAAATAAGTTTTTATCAGAAATTTGTTTCCTTGTCAAGCAAATACAGATTTCGCTTTCACTGTGCATTCTAGCGTCAATGGATCAATGGGACAATGCATACTAGTCATACGGAAGGTTAAGTTTCGATTCCTTGCCGATGCATTGCTGGACCTTGCCTAGCTATCGGCAAACTCTGAAAATAAGAAAGGCTTGGTGTGAGACCGGCAACTCTATTCTGTAAAAACAAGACTGCCACTTTTGAATCTTCAAATCTTAAACACACTGTGTTCCTTTTGTAACACAATGACTGATGAAAGAGTTTTACATCTTAACCAGCTTGTTAGTATTCTGGTTGACAGGCACATGGACTCATGTGAAAAATAAGCCAAATTCATTTTATCTAACTCACACCACCCTCTTCATTCTCAACTCTCCCCTCGCATCTCATCAGGCAAAACCAGAAGCCTATATAGAAAACTATATGCTCGCACCAGCAAGTACAAAAACTCAACCATACCCTACTTAGCTCGTGTTCTGTGTGATAAAGAAAGCATTAGGCGTGACACCTATAATTCATTAAATAGTCAGTAGAACAACTGGACCTCGTCTTTCCAACTCATATCTTTTATAGGTACGACATTTTCTTTCTTTCTTTTCCTTTTTTCTCTCTCTTTTTTTCTTTTTTTCCGTTATGTGCTGCTTTGTTTCTTTCTTCCGCTTTCGCCAGTAAATATGACAGCACCTACTTTTCTAACACCTTCAAACACTGTTCAACTTTGGCTTTGCTACCAACATGCCAATATGTTGTTGTCATAATGAACTGAGATTTCCTTGATCTATGTAGAATTTTATTTATTGATAATGTGCTAACTGGATGCAATACTGTAGTAAAAATGCTGAGAATTCCATTCTGTATCACATGTGTTGTTTTGGAATAAAGCAAATTATTATTATTATTGTTTCTTTGGATCTCCTAGATTAGGTTTCTTCTCTTTTTTTCCTTATGCCTATTTCACTAGCCAGTTTTTGTGGTGAACAGTGACCTTATATCTAAAGACAATGTTGCTTTATTCTGTATGGTATCATTTTATTTGGGTGGATGAATGATAATAAATTTTATGAATAACATATTTAGATGATATGCGTCAACACTATCGGGCTGAAAATTAATTTAAGCCTATATTTTTTGGTGGTTATTCTACAAGAAATCTGTACACCAGTCTTTATTGACACAACCTATTATGTCCATTCGTGACCAACGTTACACTCCATAATCCTTTCCATCAGACTTAGTAATTCCATCATTAGGCTTTTCATTGTGGTGCTGTCTGAAGCGTTTAAGATGGTTGTAGGTGAACTACAGGAAGCCGCTGACCTAAGTTTTGTGCAAAAAGTAACCGAAATTGTTAAGAAAATGCTGCTCGCTCAGCTTGATGTAATTCAGTCGGTATAAATCACTAGAAAACACGACACTAATTACAGTTTAGTGATCAATTCATCTATACATGATAATCATATTAGCAGCCAGTTGCAATCTGAATAGCTTAGTGTTAGCGTCTCTGAGTAGTGTCTTGCTGATAACCCCAGTAAGCTCATCGCATAGATCTTTCTCTTTCTGACAATCACCTACTACCGTTTGTCACTGCTAATACGACTACCAATACCCCTATGGTTTTATATTTGTGTACACTGTTACTACGATTAATTATTAACCATGTCAATCGAGTAAAAGTACTAGTTTCTCACAGTTTGCAAACAATGATAATTTAATAAGATTATAGCTTTTTGGGGGGATTCGAATTAATTTCACTGTGGATTTCATCACAAACCAACATCATTTGCAGATAACTGAAACCCAGGAAGCAATGAGTGAATGTTCAATCCTACTTTAGAATTCTACAGCAATGCATACACATGTCCTCACCACGGATCAAAACCGAGTCCTTCAGGTTATAAGACCAAACTCATCGACCATTAAGCTACTTCGGTGGGAATTGAATGACCCATTAATTCATGATGTAACGTTTTTCTCAACCAATGTCTCTCATGAGCATCCACTCCTACTCGAAATGATGAACTCTTCTGGTCAAGACTTCTCATTGCAGCTTTAAGACATCTATCTAGTAGCCATCACTGATGCTGGTTGAAGGAGTTGGTTGACGGAATTGTTATATCGCGAATTGACAGGGGTAGAATTCATGACCTACAGAATTTCGGGCCATAGAGTCTAATAGTCAATGATGTTAGCCTCTTAACATGAAGGTCTCGGGTTTGCTAGTAGTTGTTCATCAGTGAAGAGTCTCACACCGGGACAAAACAGCTGTCTAGTGCTTATTAGTTTCTATTGATCTCTAATTGACACTGGTTTGTAACTAAATCTACGCTGAAAAAATAAGATGAACTTAATTCTTATTAATTATTTAAAACATGATATTTAATAAGATTCGCTGAATACAATTTATTGAATTTCATCCCTTTCCTCAAGTTTACTGACTGCAAAAATGTTTAAGTAGCTTAGTCTTTGGTTATTTACTCGTGCTTTTTTGTCTCATGTGACTGAATTTTGCATACACACAGGTATCACATTTTGGTTTTCATAGGTTTTACTGTCTAACTGAGCCATTTACAGACAAGTCCATTATATCATCTCTACAATAGGGTACAGCTTAGTTCACATATAATAGATTATATACTTGAAAAATAAATAGAGAATACTAAAGTTACTCGTAATGTTTTTAAATCAAGTGGTTATATAATGCAGTTAATCATTAAGCACTATGAATATTTCAATGGCTCTTGAGATTAAACCATGTGTATATGAGGCTAAAATATATTTTTTCTATTCATTCATACTTGAATAATAATTAATAATAGTGTGGCAGTCGAGAAAAGAGAGAAGATGAACTTAAACACAATTTTTTTTCTACTGTTATCAAGTGGCCTTAGTTAAATTTCGACTGAATGTCTTTTAAATGTAACTAAAAAAATTAAAAATGAGACGTTGCCAATTTTTGATTCAGTCTAAAATAATAATAATAAGGAAATAAAGACGTCATGTAGAAACGCTTTTATAGTTATATTAATAAAAGACACTCAAATATAGTCCTAACAACGAAAGTTTGGCGAGATTTGAAGCAATAATAATTAAGCTAACCATCTAGTTGACGCTCGCCAAAAGTTGTTGCATGAATTGAATTGGTAATTTTTATGTAAACAATGTCTTGAAAACCAGAATACTTCACATTATAAGAAGGGGAATCAGTTCCACCAATTCAACATTTATTGGAAGTAACATATATCATAAAAGGTAACAGAATGAGGGAATTATAAAATGTCTAAGAAGTGAAAAATGCCATCAATGAAGAGTCACTAACTAGCTATCTGAAAGCAGTGTTAAAATAAAAACCCCATTAACCATAAACTGTGTAAATTCATTTTAGTCAGAGAATGACAGCTTATTATTTCGAAAATGGATGGAGATAAGCTATACAAAGAAAATACTTAATGTAAAGAATATGTTAACGATAACATTTGAATACTGCTCGTGTACTTCCGAAATTCTGGATGAAGTAACGCCATTTGAGAAGAGCCTTCTGTCACTTCTGTTCTTTCAAGTAGACGGAATTTATTATTGTTCTAATAATAATACGTATAGTGAAGTTCACTGGGTAACTTTGTAACCAGAGTTTTCGTTCTCTAATATTAGACGCTTTCACGTGGTTAAGACACTTAATGCTTATTGGCTGTCACATATTTTGCTTCTTCATTGTTGTGGCTTTTTTTGAATCCATTAAAGCTCAAACAATTAGGAGGCTTTTACTTGTAGTTCTCCTAAGGTTTCTTTAACAGAGATTTCCCCATTGATCTAATTTTATTCATGAGAGCAAATAAAAAATAATAAAGCGATTATTAAATGTAAAGGGACTTATTAGAGTAAAAGCAAATTAGTAAAATCTTGGCTATTTTATTGACAGAATCTTCAATCAAGTGAGCCTATGTACTATGAATCGTATCTATGAAAACACAAACTTTTCAACGGATTAACACGTTGAAATTTAGAATGTACCGTTAAAAAGTTCTCATCAGTGTTATTTTTCTTCTGAAACTTGTACCAAGAAAGAGAAATTTGATATTTTAAAGTATAAATTAACACGTAAATTATAAGAAGCATGGAATAGTAATTGAAATCCACATTAGGATTAAGTGCGTGGATATAGCCAATATTAAAATTCTCAGTCAGGATTATTTTTCACTTGTTAATTTGCAAGGATTTAATTGGTCTCAAGTAAGATCATCAGCTGACATCAGTCAGAGAACCTTGGAAAGCCAGGAAATAGCTGACAGTTTTTGCTTGGGATTTTCCAACTGTACTCACCATGGCGACATCAGTGACCAAAACCAGGATCTCCAGGACACAAGGAGGGCCCACTGATTATTCAGCCACTGATATGGAGTCCAATGACCGGTCAATGGAATCTAGGTTCTGCGAATTCGAGAAATATATAGCGCGACTGCCACCGAGTGTCATCGAAGAGTATTTTTCCTCACACCTGAGTTGGTGGGTTCACTGGTTATGACTTCTGGATAGAACTCCAGGTAATTCCATCTTGTGGTCAGTTAACAAATTAAATTCTTGTGAAATGTTTCCCCAGTATGTCAGCACAGCAAGTGTTAATGTTTATATACTAACCACTATTTACATTAGGAAAAGAATTTACGTTATTTAAAAAATAATGTCCCCATGCCGATTAGCAATTTTGATGATACTAAAACAACCTTACATACTGAAAAAACTTCACTTTTATATCTAACATGTTTGTTTATGTTTGTTATCTTGTTTTGAGACCAAAAGTATTTCAAAAACACAGTTTTGAGATTTTTTCAGTGCACCAATCTACCTGAGTAGTCAGTAGCCGGAAACAAGGTTAAAGAATATATGTGTAAGACTTGGGCGCTGTGGCAGTAAGTAATCCTATATTAGTCTGTCTATCAGATGTATCACACAGTGAAACAGTATTATTTACTGGATGACGTTTCGAACAAAATTTATTGTTCATAATCATATCAGTTATAATCACACGACTTCGAAACTTGAGTTCTACAGTTTTCTTTGTTCTCTCCTATTTGTCGTTGTTGGGGTAGTACGATTTTCCAGATACCTGGTACTGGTGTTGAATCATTCCTATTACATGTATTTGCAGTTGGTTCGATAAACAAAGCTTCTGTTATCAATCTCTCCCTATACCCTGTGACATTAGATTTCAAAACTATCATCCTATCCCATCCTATCATATGGTTGAGTGTAACTGCATGTCGTGCTATAGCTGAACTATTCTCTAGATTTCTTACCTTATTCGAGTCAACCTATCTAGATTTTGCTAGGTTTTTATGTTCGGCTAGTCTGACTGCCCCTGTTCTACTAGTCTGACCTATGTTTCTGACGTGACAATCATTGCAGGGTATTAGATAAACTAAACTGTTTTGTTTCAAAGGCTCCACAGGATCCTTTAACCGACAAAACGTGTTTCTAATTGAGTTTGTGGGTTTGAATGTCACATTTATTCCTGCCTTGTTAAGGATTCTGCGTAAGGTTTCCAAGGTTCCTTGCTTGCATGGAATTACTACTGATGATTTAGATTCCTTATTGTCGGTATTGTGTTGCGCATGTTTGACATGCATGTCATCACTAATATTACTATTATTATTATCATCACTATCACTACTTTCATTATTTATTTTATTTTTACATTTCCCTACATACTTTCTGACTAACTTATCAGGGTAATTATTAAGTCTCAAAGCTTCTCTTATATGCCTTACTTCCTGTTTTAGATTTTCTTTGGTACTACTTAGTTTTTGTGCTCTGTCATTTAAACATTTCACCAATCCTATTTTTACTGACATAGGATGGGACGATCGGAAGTCTAAATATCTGTTTGAGTGTGTGGGTTTCCTGTAAACACTAGTGTTTAACTTCCCATCTTCTTTCCTCTTTACATTGCAATCTAACATTGGGAGCTCCCCTTCCTGATTTTCCAATTCATAAGTGAATTGAATTCCCTCCACCTTTGAGTTAATGTGTTCAAAAAATCCGTTTATATCCTGTGTTCTAAGTACTGTGAATATGTCATCTACATACCTCCACCAAAACTTTGAAGTGGGGCTGAACGTTTCAGTCGCTATGTTTTATCACCTATCCATGAATATATCTGCTGCAACCGGGGATATTGGTAACCCCTTAGCAACCCCCTCAGTTTGTTTGTATATTTTCCGATGGAATTTAAATATTGTGGAAGTCGGGCATAGCTGCACTCCCAGCATTATGTCCTAAAGTGGCACCTTCATCCTGGGTCAAACAATTTCAACCAAATTTTTACATTTTAAACAATGGTTTCATTTCCTAATGTTTCTAATGATTTTGAAGTTTAGAACACGTCACTTAAGTGTTATTTTTCTAAATTGGATGAAGACCTCTTTCAATCTTCGAAAACTAATTTCTTAAGCACATAACAAAGATACTGTTGAAATTTCAGACTTAATCTATGGAACAAAACGAAAGCTATGCGTGGTAGGTCTAAAAGCAAAGTAGAATAAGATAACGGACCACTTACAATGCTATCTGCCTTGCTTTCAAGTTTTCGTAGCCATTGGAGAGATCTTCCGAGGTTAGGTTGTTAGCCACATGCCCAAACTTCC
Organism: Trichobilharzia szidati; assembly: GCA_944472155.2. Taxonomy (NCBI): domain Eukaryota; kingdom Metazoa; phylum Platyhelminthes; class Trematoda; order Strigeidida; family Schistosomatidae; genus Trichobilharzia; species Trichobilharzia szidati. The sequence goes on along the minus strand of OX235274.1, from coordinate 77,893,644 downwards.
TTCTGTTTTCTGTCTGAGGGACGGCTACTAAACTAGGTGTTTGAGGGTAACATGGAAGAGATCGTGTGAGGTGTAACTGAAAGCCTATGGGCATTTGTAGAATCATTTAGAAAGGAATGGAGAGGACAGGATTAAATAGAGATGTCCTGTTACACTCCTATGTTCCACTCGGAACCCAAAGAAATCATAATAATATTTTAATAATGCCATCTTCTCAGTCATCGTCAAAACACACAGTTCAATAATGCTACAACGACCACTTAAATGTTGAAATAACTGAAAGTAAGAGGAGCCACTTTGGGACGTTGAAATATCTTCGCACTGGCAAAAATTGCAAAAACTTTTTATCCACGGTCTGAAGAAACTGAAAACAATTATGTGGTAAAAAAGATAAAATATTCGTCCTTAAACTTTTAAGCAAAATTAACGAAACTGGATCCATATTCGTTTTAGCCAGTAAACTCAGAAAAAGAGGTGGAAAACGCTTTTCTGGTGTAGCACTTAAATTGTGTGCTCCAAACTTTCATCGATTGCCTGTTTTAACAATCAGTCGGTTTTCAAATGTTTAAAATAGATGCTTAAGTCTCCTCAAAGTCGACTTGGTGGACCATTTCGGTCGCGACTAATTTGGTAGAACTTTTCATTAACTAAAATCCATTGATGACTCACCTCCCAGTTGCTGTTTCCGTCATAATTTTACAGTTCCTTAAATTTTGGCTTAGGCGGCTAAATGGTCGATGACTTACTCTCCATACTCTGAAGGTCTGCTCACTGTTTGCTTCGTGGGTGCCTACTGTTGAAAACTCCCAAACAAGGAGGAAACAGCCACCTAGTAATCTCTTGTTTTCACTAGTTTTGTAACTGATATCAATCCATAGTTTAACCTGAAAGCAAGCCAATCTCTACAAGATAACTTCAAAACTTTTCAAAACTTAAAACATTGGAAATTATTGGAAATTGTTAACAACGAAGTTATAAAAGTATTCAACAAATTAGGAATCATATAAACCTTATTTTTTCGCATTAGGTGTGCCATATTTATTTCATGAATGAATGCGTGCATATATATGCCCGAAAGATTCCATCAATCACATGAAAAGAAAACTTTTTAAGCAGTAAGCAAGGTACTTGATGTATTTATTGAACAAAAACGAAAATAAGTGAATCCATTTTATTAAAATTTGTTAATGAATGCCATACAAATTTAATCTGTCACGGAATATTTTCAGTCCTAATGTGGTGTGCACAGATCAAGTTCATCGCATGTTATTTTCCATTTCATTAACTCAATGTGATAGCAGTTTGAATAATTCCTTCAAATTCTGTAACCTTGATTTCTATTTCTGATTACAAAAAGGTGTATGTATTTTTATCAGCTGTGTTACTGCATAGAATATAATCAGGCTGTAGAATTAAAATGTTACCGGAGATCCATTCTTTGAGCTTTTTTCACAATTTTTGTTTAGAAGAGCTTTCGATATTGTGCAACATTCCCCACTATCAATATGCCTTTTAAGTGAACGACCAGACATCACATAAACTATTAGAATTTAGGCAGAATGTTTGGGGTTATTACTGTAAAAAGATGGGCGTTAAATTGAGAGTACATTGACTCCATTTATTAAACAGCTATGTTTAACTCTAGGATGTATATAGAATTGTATTTTATGGGACACAAAGTAAAAGGTAAGGTAATCTAGGCTTAGTCTGGTGTCCTGTAGGTCTTGGATTCAATCTCTGGTAGCGCCATGTGCATCCACTGCCGAAAAGTCCCGAACGAATATAAAACAGGTACTCACTGCTCCATAGTTTTCAGTGATCTGTTCAACTGATAATGATTCAGAAAGGAATGTGATAAATGTGAAATCAAACTCTGTTAGACATTAAGATAACACGACATAAACTTGCTAGAATTATTTTGTCCCCTCACTTGTAATAAACACAGGCGAACTTTGTTTCCTTCTCTTGAACTAACAAATTTCCGCTATTTTATTTTGCAGAAGTAAATAATTTGGTGAGACAAGAATTTTGAAACTGCTTAAAAAATGTTTTAAGATGGTACATACTATTATCTTTCATATTTTTCTACCTGTAAATCTTACTGGTATTTTGTTGATATAAATCTTTTGACTGGATGGTAGAAAGATGTTTTACATTAAAAGTGTTCAAATTTTCTTAATTGCTTTATGGAAAGATGAGAGGTTTTGCTGCGGTATACATGTCTATTTTCGCAATGTCTTGATTATCATTTTATTCAATTATATTATTATTATTTCCTTTAATTCCTAGAGGAACATAGGGCTTCAGCCGTGCGTCTCCATCGCGTTCAGTTCTCTGCTAGAGTCTTCACCTGGCTCCAAGTCTGCCCACACGTTTTCATCTCCTCTTCAAATGACCTCCTCCAAGTCACCCTTGCACTGACGACCAACTCGCCGCTTCCCTTTCAGGTTCCACTCGAGCAGTGGCTTGTCTAGCGATGTCACTTGATGGTTTCATAAGAGTATGACCAGCCAATTCATCTCCATTTCTTCCTGCCTATTTGTTTCACAATCGGTTCCTGGTTGGTTCGCTCCCAGAGATCTCTGTTGCTGATCTTTTCTGTCCATCTGATCTTCAGTATTGAGCGAAGACAACTGTTAATGAAGGTCTGTAGTGTGTTTGAGATGCTCTTTATGACGCGCAGTGCAAGTCTCTGATCCGTATAGTAAGTAGCACTGACTTCACATTGGAGTTGAAAATCCGGATCTTATTTTTGATGCCGAGTGTTGTTGACCTCCACACAGACTCGAGGGTAATGAAAGCTTGTATTGTCAGTTTATTCAAAGAATACTGAAATGAGTGATACAATAAAGCTGCCAATGTTCAACTAGAGATATACTGCAGACCGGACGCTTATAAGACTTATTTATTAGACGGATATGAAAGTTAATATACTACACAAGTTAGCGAATTTATTAGTTTAATTACTTATTATTCTGCCTGGAGTTATACTACTCTTATTAAGACTACAAGGACTAAGACCGAAGTATTTTGATTTGAATGCAAGAAACCAGTTTATCTGTTCTTCTGTATAGCCTGTCAAACTCCCGCTAGTAAAGCACATTTCCAAATTATATTCCAAAAAAATCGAAATAATTTATCTTGATACGATCCGTGTCACTATTGAACAAAATCTAACTTCTATCAAAGATGGAAAACTATTCAAACACTCTTATCCGGCAGACATATAGGCCAAAAGTGCCTCAGCTACAAAATTCATACTTTACAACAAAATTAACTGAGAATCAGTAAAGACATTTTCTCAGCAAAGTGGGATTAAAATTCTGTCTGCAAGAATCGAACAAGACAGAACACATCTCCTACAGATAGTCCAAAGTCAAGCAGTCATTCCACACTCTAACCCTGAATTAATTCAAACAAAATTGCTGTCATAAAACAACATATTTATATTCGCAGTCCGTCAGCAAAAAATAACAGCAAAGAGAAGTAACAGAAGTAGAGGTCATCAGCAAAAAAGATATATATTGAGGATTAATCCAAAAAAAAATATATGAATATCAGGACACTGATACGCAGGTCATAAGTAAAAGAAAGTTATCACAAAACTAGCTGAAATATTCAAACAAATTCCGTTGTTGTGAATAATTTGTTCATGGAGGTATTGTAAGATCATTTATTCTGCAACAAATAAGTTGTTTAAAACAATTAGTTCCTTTTATGAATTTAGATAAAGCGATAAGAAGACGTAATTTGCCTGAATCGTGTACTCTTGTATTTGCGCAACACATTTTGAACAATCTGATCACACACGGACTTGTCATAGGAATATTTATGAGATCAATGAAGAGTTAAGAGGTGATAAAATAGACTTAGGTCAAGTCGAAAGGACATAATGAGGGTCAAAATAACAATGAAGACCACTAAACCAAATAACAGAGGCAATAGTACATCACCTATGGTATCAAAACAAACTTTACCAAGGTAGGTTTAGTGTGATGATGTTGCTTTTAACACATAATGGTGGTTTAAACCTTCTAATTGCTAGCTACGCGTTCTACAAACTTCAGGATACACCCTAAACACGTTTTATAGAAAGGCTTAGAAGATGTGTTAACGTCAATTTTACGTTCTGTTTCTACAATATGTTTCGCAATAGAGGAGCTAGGTCTCCTTTTCTGATCATTAATGGGTTCTGAAGATTCTATCTGTTTCTGGAGCCATTTGTTATTGCAGCACAGTTTCTCCACTTTACACACTTTTGTATTTATCAATCACATTTATTATCATGAAGTATTCTGAAGGTTTTGAAACTTGAAAATTTTTAAATGAAAATCACAGCATCAGTTCTGATATCGTAGTATCCACTTAGTGTCAAAGAATTGCACCTGTAACGCTCAATTGTACATGCCTTTCAAATATAGGCTTAACTTCTGAGGTTTGACAGCTTTTGAGTTTGTAAACAGAAATTCAAATTGTCATTATATAAGAAGGCGCTAGTGCAATCTGTGAAGTGAACTGGGTCAGATTCCTCAACTATTTTATCCAAAATGCACTTGAGAGGTACTTACAATTCCCTGTATTTATTTTTGGTTTATATGTTGTCAGCCGCAACAAAGTAATTTAAATCCATATGCTAATCCTGATACGTACTTATGCTCCAAATATATTCATATTATTATTACTATTATTATTATTGCCTTTAATTCCTAGTGGAAAATAGGGCTTCAGGCGTGCGTTTCCATTGTGTTCGGTTCTCTGAAAACGTTTTCACCTGGCTCCACGTCTCCCAACATGCTTTCATCTACTCCTCACAAGACCTCCTCCAAGTCACCCTTGGACGATCAACTCGCCGCTTCCCTTTCGGGTTCCATTCGAGGGTCTGTCTAGTGATGTCACTTTATGGTTTCCTCAGAGTATGGCCAATCCATCTCCATTTCTTCCTGCCTATTTGTTTCACAAGTGGTTCCTGCTGTGTTGGTTCGCTCTCAGAGATCCCTGTTGCTGATCTTTTCTGCCCGGCCAGCTGATCTTGAGTGAAGTATTGAGCAAAGACAGCTGTTGATGAAAGTCTGTAGTTTGTTCGAAGTGGCCTTCGTGACGTGGCACCAAGTCTCTGATCCGTACGTATAGTTAGTAGCACTGACTTCAGACTAAAGTTGAAAATCCAGATGTTATTTTTCATGCGGAGTGCTGCTGACCTACACACAGACTTGAGAGAAATCAAAGCTGGCCTTGCTTTCCCAATGATCCTCGCTTTGATAGCCTCATCAGTTCCGCCTGTAGTTGAAACGATGCTTCCCAGGTACGTAGGTAAGTGAAAGAGGTTTCTTCTTCCACATTTCTCAAATTTATGCTGATTATTGTTTGTTTTTTGTTGCTGCTGTTGCCGTTGTCAGGGAATCTTCATCACCTCTGTTTTCTCGACGTTCACCTGAAGGCTTATCTTCAATGCTTCTTCTGTCAACTTGTTGCTTTTCACTTGCATATCTTCCAGTTTGTGAGAAATTAGACACATATCATCGGTGAAATCCAAATCTCCCAGGTTTTTTGTGTGAGTCCATTTTATGCATGTTTCCTCGCTGCCCACTGTCTGTCGCATTATCCAGTCTACCGCGATCAGGAAAACCACTGGAGATAGTAGGCAGCTTTTGTTTCCAATTTTAATTGGTGATAACTGTAATATTCTACGCAATTTTCCGCTAGTATGCAGATAATATCAATTCGTATTTCTCATATTCAGCTGGTTTGACTACGGTGGTACGCTACTTTTTTTAATGTGTTCATTGCTTAATTATGATAAATATTTTCATAAAAACTGTGTTGTCCTTAAGGGTTTAATTAATCTATCATGTATTGGTTTCATTAGGTTTTTTAGATTTTGTGAAATCGAAATATAGAATTCTCGTTCGTATAATAGCGTGATTGAAGCTATCGTGATTATTACGACTGACCCCTTTCCCGTTACTTAATGATTCGTATTTTTCGTATCAAGCATATTTGACCAGTATCTAAATCTCAGTTTCCCCAGTCAATTATTTAGTATACATTTTGGGTTTAAGGAGCTATTAAATTTTGATGTAGTTATGTTCTCTAAGCTGCCTGGTTTATTTGCGAAACTTTCATTGCCCTACTAGGCAACATCTTCATAGAATACTTAAATTTCTTAAAGTGAGCTTTTGGATTTCTCCACGAGTTTATAAGTCATCTCTCCTGGCGACCTTGATCGTGATTGGCTGTTTTTGTGTGTTTTCACATCCTCTAGGCTGCTTGTATTAGTATTGGTGTTGATTGTTTCCTTGACCATAATTTTGACCCTTTGTGTGTGAGATTTCCTTCTTATCAGTTGGTAAATTTTGTCTGTGTCAATGTGTCTATTAATAGACACACAAAAATAACCACTCACTTTCAAGGTCACCGGGAGAGATGACTTATAAACTCACAGAGAAATCTGAAAGCTCACTTCAAAATGAAGTATGTGCTGGGCAATGAAAGCTTCTTTGATTGGACATTAGTAACTAGTGTGACGTGTCTTGTTATTTCTTTGGTGCAGACTGAATTCCATCAACCAAGTTTGCAATGTGGCCACCATTCTAGGTAGCTCACCATCAATCGAGAGCCCAGTAAGTAACATCTCTGAATGCCGCACTAGGTAACGCGGGTTCAAATCTCAGAAGCGATATGAGTTCCCTTAAGGTTGCAGATACGCTTTGAAGACTAGTGTGTGCTAACTAGCACAAAACCTAGGTTACAGGCTTCCTACCGATTGCCTTCAAACATCTAATGAAAGCTTCGTAAATAAACTAATTAGCTCAGAGAGCACATCTACATGAAAATCATGCACCTTAGTTACAAATCTTCTACATTGTATCTAGCTCTAAAATTTTTTCTGTTTGTATTTTGTAGGTGGTTATTATTAGCCAGCGGTTATTGATTACTCATATTTCAACATAATTGCATGTTAATACTGTATATTTAATTTTCTAAAATAAAGAATTAAGAAACATGGACGCTGATACCTACCTATTCAGCAAGTCTTCATGGAACTGCTAGAATTAGTTTTTTTGAAGTAATTTTAGTCATGCTTCTTTGATAAAAATTGGTTTCTTTACGCGCTTAATTAATGGTAAATCATAATGAGATTTTCTTAAGTAAATTAAGTTTATCCTATCTTTGTTCGGATGAGGTTATGATTACAACGTTAAAACTGAGCTTCAAGTCACATGAAGTTTGGATATCTGAATTTCTATATTAGGCTTTGTTCACTTCAGAATATAGGCTCAGCTATATATCATTAAAAAGTATGTACGACTGTCCATTGAGATTTTCTTCCATGGTCACTTTGATACTTCATTTTTGCACAGTATTATAACATTGTTTATAGTCAGAATGTTCTGCATTACTTAGACTGAGATGTTTATGTATCTAACCACTGCAGAATGTATGCATGCTGTCATTTATTTAAAAAGGGTGTGTCACAAACTCTTAATTTCTTATTACAACTCTTGCAATGAATACAACAGCAATTACCTTGCACGTGTGTATAGAGCACTACAATATAGATGTAGGTGCGAATTTTGAAAGTATATAGTGCAAATGTGAGCAAAACATTTAATGTATGAGGGCTAGTGATACTGCGCATTTGCTCATTCTGAAACAGTTGGGACGAGATTCGAACCCTGAGACCATTGGTTGGGAAGTCAGATACTTCAGCCAGTGTGCTATGTCTTTATGGATAAACCTTCATAATAAGAGTAGAACAAAGTATAGAAAAATGAAGCGCTACTTAAAAGCAATATGAATGAACATTTGTAAAATTATTGCCGGTATTAGCATTTTTTTAATGAAATTGTGCATTGTAGTTGATTTCACCAATGCTACACATCTTAAGATATGAAATCATCACCGTTCTTGTATCACTGCTGTCATGGTCATTCGGAGCGTTTATGATACAGATCAATTCTGCCTTCGAATAGTCCATGTTTACAGTAATTACTCACCATTCTACTTAGTCATGATAAGTGTCTCATGAATTATCACTTAAATTTGAAGATAATTACTGTTGATATGTAAAAATACTTAAATTTTTCAAGCGCCTCTAGATATCTCAAATCTACTGTTTGGGGAGAAAGAGGCTCCACCAAACATACTCTAAAATCTTTTGTGCCCAATGAAATAAACAAACATTTCATGAAATATGAATACAGAAATCAATCACCAGTTTTTCTGCATGGCATGATAGTTAATAAGTTACTCAGAATTTAACTGAAACGGAAAAAGTAACAGATGTTGATTACTTTTCTGAAATTAAATTACACTTTGTTATTGTGCTGACGAAACGGTAGTACTGAACAGATTCTTGGTTTTATTATTAAAAAGGAATATTATGAAACTAATTAAGTTCAGAAGTGCAAAATTACCTGAATGCGAGTTGTTTAAACATTTAAAGACACTTAGGTTAATCAAATCTGATTCGTAACATCTAGAAGACTTATTATCTCAGTACTTTGAACTTTAAATTACGAGTGAGATTGTGTTTTAAAGACTGGGGTCTCTCGCCTCATGCTCAGCATTCCGTTTCAGGTTTAGGATCAGCTAGGTGAGGTTCAGGAATCCGTCTACCAGGATTTAAACCCAGGTCTCTTGCGTGATTAATAAAAATTCTGCCAGTAAACCATCGACGTTTGAAAGCTTTTGCACAGTCGTGGATACAGATGAAACTGCTGGCAGAGAATAAAATACAGTACAGGTGTACCACTGAAACCCTCTGTCCAACTGAGAATGCATGGAATAAATAACAATAATAATAGTAACATTAAAAGCTTTATTAAGATATTACTTTTTCAGTTAACAAACTAAACTAATCCTTTAATACACTAAATACTTCACTTTGTAACACATTACCTCTATTCCAGGATAAATAATCACTTTCCAGTTTAGTTTAACTTAGAAGGGATTAAAAGTTGATTTTAACTATTTGATGAACGGGGTTACTTCATTTCTCAATGAAATTTTTATCAACCTTAAGTTAAAACTTTCCACTGTTATTCTCTAGACTGATTATCTGACAGCATTTGTATAGCTTTAAGTTGTTACAGTGCAAAAGAACTATAAATATATTGCTATATTATTTATGACGCAACAACGTAATACTTATGTATAAATGCATCTAGGGAAGGTTTTTGGTTAGGAAAACTTCCACCTATTTATAACATTTTGGAAAATTCTTAGCTGGAAACATCATTAAAAATTGTGGAAAAGATATTTTTGTTTCATTTTTTATACTGCTGAAAAAGTGGAGATTAAGTAAACTTTGAGAATTCTTTGATAAAAAATACAAATAGTTGCAATTTTTTCAAAAATTCCGATAATTTTGAAATGAAAATAAGAGAGTTTGTTAAGAGAGATAAAAAAGTACTTCAACAGTTACGAGAAACTTTACTGGATAAAGTTACACAATATTGTTACAGTAAAATCTCCTTTTTCGTTGTGTAATTATGTCAGCAAAAGTTACTATATTCTGAACAACCAGGGATTACAAATAACATGCAATTTGGATTAACGTTAGAAAAGAGTAAATTATACATCTACATAGGCTTTATTCCAAACACCACGTTTGATAAAGTTGGGAATTCTTAACATATGGTACAATATTGCATCTAATTTTCTTTTTACAGTATGCAACAAAGGGAAAAATAATTAACAGATACATTTACATCATTGCAATGTCAATAAAGTGTAAGGATAAAATTTTTGAATGTACGCATGGATACACATACATAGGGAGGACTCATCAATCTCTGTAAGTTAGGGCTGACTTCAGAGCATATTCCTAAGTGGCTCCAGAAACAAATAGAATCTTCAGAACCCATTATTGATGAGAAAAAGAGACCTAGCTCCTCTATTGAGAAACATATTGTAGAAACAGAACATAAAAATGACGCTAACACATCTTTTAAACCTATCTATAAAACGTGTTTGGGGTATATCCTAGAGTTTGTGAAGGCCCTAGCTAGCAATTAGAAAGTTTAAACCACCTTTATGCATTCAAAAACAATTCGTCATTACGCTGAACCTTCCTTGGTAAACTTTGTTCTGATACCATTGCGGATGTACTATTACCTCTGTTATTTGGTTTAGTGGTCTCCATTGTTATTTTGACCTTCATTATGTGCTTTCGACTTGACCAAAGTCTATTTTATCACCTCTTAACTCTTCATTGATCTCATAAATATTCCTATGACAAGTCCGTGTGTGATCAGACTGTTCAAAATGTGTTGCGCAAATACAAGAGTACACGATTCAGGCAAATTACGTCTTCTTATCGCTTTATCTAAATTCATAAAGGGAACTAATTGTTTTAAAATTAAACTTATAAATTTATTAGCGATGGTGACATCAACATTTAGATGATTGGAAAAATAAAACAGCAATTTATCTGCTGCTTCGCAGTAACTTATTATTTATTTATTTTTTTTTATTTTGATTACAGCTTGATTCCACACCGTATTTTCAGTACAAGTATGGAATTTTCAGCATGGATATCGGTAGCCCAAATTTACAGGCCGACCATAGATATCGGGTGTGCGCCGACAGGGGATCGAACCTCGGACCATACGCATGGTCGGCGAGAGTCCTAACCACAGTACCACCGACGCACATGCCCAACACTTTCCCCATCACATAAAACTCTTACAAAATAAGGTACTGTTAAACTTTAGATTCAGTTGTCCGATTCTAAAGTCTTTTAAAATTCCTTCTGATCCTACCTGATCAGATAAAAGGGGGAGTTGTGTCTAAAGAGAATACCCAGAATTCAGCAGAATAAGTTCAAGTGCTTGTCCATTACAGCCTTAACCAGTTGGCTTAGCGACACCCAACTCGCGTTTCCAACAGACTTTAGTACCCTTCTTAATGTAAAAAAGTCATTTCAAGAAGTTCAGGAAGGATTAAGGCGGACAGTTAAGAAGGGCCGGTAAATTACAAGAGTTGATAAACAATAGGAAAAGAAACTGAATTATACAAAATTGTCTCAACCTCCTTACGCGGAAGATCAGAAGAAGTATCTTTCCAGGAATTAACATGATGTGTATATACATTTGTTGCTGCAGTATTGGGTTATAGGAGGGAAGAATGGTTCCGTTTCCTTGACACTATGCATTAATTTGAAAAAAGTACTGTAGCGCAAGTATATAAATTATATTTAATTCCTAAACAGACCTTAATTCCTCTTTGCGAAAAGAAATATTTCCTGTTGTATTCAAACAAATCTAAGATATAGTTTATCTTGACATTGTAAAATTTATAAGACATGGGAAACAATTCTCTTTTACTTTTGATGTGTGTTATTGAAGCAGAAATTTATCAGATTTCGATAATTAAGTAGAATTGACAGACTCATCAGTCTTAGAAGAACTACGTTATACCTAATGCTACTGACATAAAAGTAGTCTCACTAGCATTATCATGAGACGTAAATCTTCTCCTTTCTAGCAAGATACACAAATAAGATTACGTAGGCTTCATCTATTTTTAATGGAGACATTCTTGAAACTTTCTGCCGTGTGTTTCTTTTACTTTAGTATTGTATGAAAAAGAAAGGCAACTCGAAGTAAATAATAAGATATTCAACTTGAATAAACCAATAAATGCATTCGTTAACACGTAAGTAGATGAAAGCATTTTATCTGTTACTAATGGTACGTGTCGAGAAATGGATTTTATTGTTGAGTTCACATGCCTGAAAATCATTGAAATTATTGTAAAATAAAGACAAAAGTCCTTGTATGAATACTGCAGATACTAGAAGCTATAATGAGTTACTTATGTTATGTCGTTAATTTGTTACTGCATAGCATTTTGAACTTTATTATTATTGTTTCCTTTAATCCCTAGAGGAACATCGGGTTTCAGAGGCGCATCTCCATTGCGTTCGGTTCTCTGCTAGAGTCTTCACCTGGCTCCAAGTCTGCCCACACGTTTTCATCTCCTCTTCACATGACCTCCTCCAAGTCACCCTCGCACTGACGACCAACTCGCCGCTTCCCTTTCGGCTTCCACTCGAGCAATGGCTTGTCAAGTGATGTCACTTGATGGTTTCCTCATAGTATGGCCAATCCATCTTCATTTCTTCCTGCCTATTTGTTTCACAATAGGTTCCTGGTTGGTTCGCTCTCAGAGATCTCTGTTGCTGATCTTTTCTGGCCGGCCATCTGATCTTGAGTAGAATTGAGCGAAGACAACTGTTAATGAAGGTCTGTAGTTTGTTTGAGATGCTCTTTATGACGCGCAGTGCAAGTCTCTGATCCGTGTAGTAGCACTGACTGACTTCACATTGGAGTTGAAAATCCGGATGTTATTTTTGATGCTGAGTGCTGCTGACCTCTACACAGACTTCAGAGTAGTGAAAGCTTGTCTTGCTTTTCCGATTCTTGCTTTGACATCCTCGTCAGTTCCGTCTGCCTGTAGTTGAAACGATGCTTCCCAGGTAGGTAAAGGAGGTTGTTTCTTTCAGGTTCCTCCCACTTATGCTGATTGTTGTCAGTTGTTGTTGTTGCTGTTGATGGTGTTGCCCGGGAATTTTCATCACCTCTGTCTTCTCTATGTTCACCTGAAGTCCTATCTTCTCTGGATGATTCTTGTGCCAACTTGTTGCTTTTCGCTTGCATATCTTCCAGTTTGTGGGAAATCAGACATATATCATCGGCGAAGTCCAGATCCTTACTTTAACTGTTAGAAATGATTACTACACACTGAAAGACTATACGTTCCATAAAATGAAGACACTTTATATTGAATTAATTAAACTTTCTGTGGTCAAAATCATGATGGAGTAAGTTGTTGGTACTTGAACTTGATAAATAGGATATTGATTTTTCTCAGTGGAGTTTTAGAGAATCTAGAAGAATGCATATTTCTAATCTAATGAAATACTTCTTTGTCTGAGAATATGGGATTTTCCAAAAAGTATTTTTCATAAGATTGACACCAATTGACTGACACTCAGAGGTTAATTTAGTAACCGCAAGGAAACGCACTAATCGTTAGCTTCCCTTTAATGAACAGCTTGTATTCCTATGTTTGAGGTAAACTTTTGAACGTCAGCATAGCAGTATTCATCGAAATTGAAGAAAAAAGAAGAAGAGATTAGAATTTTGAATTTCGCACTGAAAACGGTGACATACTACATAGATTCTGTTGTTAACTAAACGGATCAGCAGTATACTTTGGCTCTAGCAACAGTTATTCCAAAGTTTGATCCATATTACTGAGGGATTCAGTGATATTCCATACTCATGCAAACACTTTTAAACATGTGTTGCATATTGGGACTTATGAAAGCAATATTAAAGACGCATATATTTCATTAAACGCAAGCCGGTGGATATTAGGATTTAGCAGTACTTTCACCTAATGTCTACCTGTCAAATCCTTCTCATAACTTGCTTTACAAAGAGATTAAAATCGTGCACTAAGCTAAACAGATCTTTCTAAATGAAGTGTAGAATTTCACGAAATTCGGGACATTAATGAATAACTAAAAATAAACTAAACAATCATTTAGTGATAGGGAGTGAATTACAATATCAAACTTCTTGCTCAAGCTTGATATTTCCCAATTTAATCAAAAAACAAACAGAACTTTATGGTATTTCGATGACGATGATTAGAAGTGGAATCGAGAATTAACAGTTCACCTCATTTTGGACCCGTCAGTTAGGCATACCTGAATTCTCGTTAGCGATGGTGTTCCCATAGTGACTACTACCCACAACCTATTGTTTCAAATGTAACAAGTTTATCCACTTAAGGTACTAAGTCAAACCAAGTTAACTTCAAGAAATCGGCGACACCTGCGTATTTATGAACAGAATATATCCGCACAAATCGAGCTTTTCGTTTCAGTAAAATCAATCAGCTAGAAATTAAAAAACAGGTTTTCCATAAAAATTGCTCTGTAATGTAGGTGGTATGAGGGATCGAAACAGATAATTAATACCTTAACGGTGCTTATTATCACCAATGATTAGGCGTCAGACAGTGTGAAACGAGAAGACAGGGGTATCCTGGACCGACGTGAAGAACCTAAAAGACCTGGATTTCGCGGATGATTTATGTTTGATGTCACACGAAATCGAAGACTTACAAGCGAAAACTGACAAACTGGTCGAAGAAGCAGCAAAGACAGGACTCCTAGTGAACACAGACAAGACAGAGGTTATGAAAATAACTAACAACAACAACAACAGCAATATCCAGCACCAATCACTATCAACGAGAGGGATTTGAAAGAGGTTACTTCATTCACTTATCTAGGGAGCATTCTCTCAACTACAGGAGAAACGGACGAGGATGTCAAATCGAGAATCGGGAAGGCGAGAAACACATTCATCAACCTGAAACCAATCTGGAAATCCTCGTCACTCAGCATCAACAGCAAAATTCGGATTTCCAATATAAACTTCAATTCAGTTCTTCTATTTGGATCAGAAACTTGGCGGGTCACAAAGAATATTTCGAACAGGTTGCAGACCTTTACCAACAGCTGTCTTCCTTCTATACTAAAGATCAGATGGCCGGAAAGAATCATCAACAAGAAACTATGGGAACAAACAAAACAAGAACCAATCGCCCAACAAATACGGAGGAGAAAGTGGAGATGGATTGGACACCCGCTGAGGAGGCCACTGGGTGACATCGTGCGTCAGGCCATAGCTCGAATGGAACCCGAAAGGGAAGCGGCGAGTTGGACGTCGGTGCAAGGGTGACATGGAGGAGATCGTGTGAAGAGTAGTTGAAACAGTATGGACTAACATGGATGCAGGTGAAAAGTACAGCAGAAGACAGAACCAAGTGGAGACGCGTAGTTGAAGCCCTATGTTCCACTAGGAACCCAAGGGAACAATAATAATAATAAGACCTTAACGGAATACATATATATATATATATTGAAGTATATTCGAATGTATTACGCGCGCTGTTTGAAAAAGGGAGTGCTTTTTTCACGTATTTTCACGTATTTGACAAATTGCTGTTTTTGTTGTGTTATTCACTTCGAGAACATTTAAAAAACTTTAACTTGACTTTTGTCTGTTAAGTTTTTATTTTAAACATTTATATAGTCTATATTGGGTAAATTGTCTTGGCAGTTCCATTAGTTCATTATGTCAAAAGTACCACATAAATGTAATAGGGTGGAGTGTTACTTTTTGGTAGATGATGGAATACAGTGTAATAACTGTAAAATGTGGTATCATAAGATGTGTACTGGATTACGTCCAGCTGCATACAAACGTTGTATTGCTCCAACATCCAACTGGATGTGCAGAATGTGCTGCTCCCCAAAGATGACTTTGATAAGGGAGGCTCACGAACTACTGTCTAAGGCTATGGAACTTCCTGATGATAGCGTGGCGAGTAATAGTGACACAGACTGCCCGTCTGAAGATGACGCTGCAAGTGCCATCATGAATGTTACCACACCGGCGATTACTATCCCAGTTACCCCGGAAGTAAAACCTACTAGGCGTTCGAAGCGTCTTAGTAAGCGAAAGGGTAACAGAACGGAAGCTGCAAACAGCATCTCAGCACCAGAGAACACTGTAAGCGAAGTTCACCATGAAGTTGGTGCAGACACTGATCTCGATTGTACCATCAAAAACTGCAGCAGCCCTGAGAAGCAACTGCAGGCAGATGATCAGTGGGTAACGAAAATAAGCAATCGAAAGAAACATAGTAATACTGATGGTAAGCAAACGTCTGTTACCTGTAGCCAGGCTTCATCAGTAGTGGTGAGAAAAGACGTAGCCACTGCTAAACACGATAAGCTCTCCTTAGACTCTAACATAATTGTTGGAAATTTAGAAGAGTCCAAAGAATCTGATCCCGTAAAAAGGCACGATCACGACCTTGAATTAGTGAGTAGTATTATAAGGAAGATGCTTCCAGCGAATTTACCTGGAGTATCGATTAAAAAGCTGATTAGAATAGGCAAAAGAGATGATGAATGTTCTAATCAGCGTAGATTGCTTAAAGTAGTCTTAGGTTCCCCTGATGAACGGAATCATCTACTGGCTAATGTACACAACCTTTCCGGGTCAGGAATTTCAGTCAGACCTGATTTATCTCTTGAAGACAGACTAAAACGAAAAGAAATTTTGTCCCAGCTAGAAACAAGACGTAAAAATGGTGAGACTAACCTTAAACTGGTGGGTTTTCAAATAGTCAGGTCTTGGAAACGTATGCTTCCAAGACCTGTGTGGATAAGCCGGACCGCATAGGAAGCCTGAAGGTAGTGTACACTAATATACGTAGTATCGGGAACAAATTTCATGAGCTAGGTGTATTAGTGGAAGACCTTAGCCCAAGTATTGTGGCCATTACTGAAACATGGCTGATTTCTGAATTAGATGACACACCTGAGCTATGCGGATTTAGTTGCTTGCGCAGCGACAGGGTTAAGGGTCGTAGAGGTGGCGGGGTTGCTCTGTACATCAACAACTCTCTGCATGTTCGTTCCGTGAAATCTGAAGCGCATGACAGTGGGACAAGTGAGGTAATTAGCTGTGAATTAAGCTTTGCAACTGGCACTTTACTCATTGGTGTTCTGTATAGAAGTCCCTTTTGTCAGTGTGATGACTTTATTTTAGATCACCTCAAACAATGGAGTAAACACAGTAGCTGTCTTATTCTAGGTGACTTTAATGCACCTCATATAGACTGGATAGCTGGCACATCTGCAGGATCCACAAATAAGTTTGACAGCCGGTTACTCTTGACTACCATGGAAAATGCCCTGACACAACATGTCTTAGGTAGTACAAGATTCGGTTCTACCCAAGGATCTTCCTTGCTGGACTTAGTGCTTACTCATGACAACGACGACGTGGATGGTCTAGTTATTCATCCACCTCTAGCAAACAGTGATCATGGGGTGTTAGATTTTAACTTAAGGGTTGGCAATTTAGTCAGTTTTCAACCCAAATCCCGACCTAGTGTTTGGCATGCTGACATAGTCTCTATAAAGGAGCGTGCTTCAACTACCGACTGGTCAGTCAATATTGTCTCATCCATTGAAGATGAATGGGATAGATTTAAGAATACACTTGAGAGGGTTACCACTGATTTCATTCCCTGGAGGGTTCCTAAAAGACCAACAAACCGGCCACCATGGATAAATAGACAAGCTATAACACCCCTAAGACGGAGGAAAAGGTTCTGGAATCTCTTTGTTTCTACTGGGCTACAGCAGTTCCGGCTGAAATACTGTGAAACCAGAAACCAGTGTAAAACTTTGATTCACCAGTCAAGGATAGTTTACGAAACCCAGTTAGTTAAAAGTTCACCAGGCTGCCCAAAAAGACTCTTCTCATATATCAAGAGAAGAACACGTAAGAGTGATGCTATCCCACCTCTTATGCTTGAAGATGACCAGACAAACATGGCTGAGGATAACTTGACTAAGGCTGAGGCTTTGTCCAAGCACTTTAGTCAAGTATTCTCTGATAATATTGATACCAGCTTTGTAACTTTTCCAGAAGGTAACTTGAAAATGGCACCCTTATACATTGGAAAGGATACTGTCCTAAAGTACCTTCTAAGGCTCAATCCTGGTAAGTCCAGTGGCCCTGATGAACTCCACCCACGTATTTTAACAGCATTGGCTGAAAACATAGCCGAGCCTTTGTCGGTAATCTTCAATATGTCTCTGGACCAGTCTAAATGTCCAAGAGACTGGAAAGATGCCATCATTAGTCCGGTCTTCAAAACCGGATCTAGAAACTTAGTTCAGAACTATCGTCCTGTTAGTTTGACCAGTATTGTTGTTAAACTACTAGAAAGAATAATTCGTGATGCTATCATTCAGTTTATTGAAGGGAACAAACTTTTCTCTGTGGAACAGCATGGTTTTAGAGCAGGTCATTCTTGCTTGACCAACCTTCTTTTGGCCAGAGAAAGTTGGGCAAGCTCAGCTGATGCTAATATACCGGTGGATGCCATATCCATCGACCTTAGCAAGGCGTTTGACAGGGTTTCTCATTCAGGTCTTCTAGTTAAGTTAGGTAGTATGGGAATCAATAAAGTGGTTGCCGACTGGATTCAAGACTTTCTAAAGGACAGAAGACAAAGAGTACGAGTTAACGGGGTTTTATCAACATGGGAATCGGTTAAGAGTGGCGTTCCTCAGGGTACAATTCTAGGCCCACTTCTTTTCCTGATTTATGTTAATGAGATTCCATCGGTAGTTAGGTCATCCTGCTTACTGTTTGCTGACGACATCAAGATATGGAGGGCTTTACACGATGACAGTGATCAACTTGCTTTGCAGGAAGACTTAAACTTGTTAAGTGATTGGTGTAAGCACTGGGCCTTGGAGATTAACTTAAGCAAGAGTGTAGTTATGCATGTATCTCATAGTCACGTGCACAATTACTCAATGAATGGCATTACTCTCCCAGTGGTCACTGAGTACAAGGACTTTGGAGTGGTTGTGCAGCATGACTTGAAAACAGCAACAAACTGTAGAGCTGCAGCCACTGAGGGTTTTCGAATATTATGGGCCATACGCAAAGCTTTTGCGAATTTTGACGCTGAAATATTTCGTATATTATATCCGACTTATATCAGACCTCATTTGGAATATGGGATCCAGGCAGCGAGCCCGTGTTTCAAATACGAAATAGACTTATTAGAAAGGGTGCAAAGAGTAGGAACTAAGCTAATAAAAGGTTTCTCAACCCTCTCATATGAAGAGAGGTTAAGTCGACTGGGTTTATTTCCACTGTCATACAGACGACTTAGGGGTGACCTAATACTAGCATACCGTATCCTAAGAAATGATTTTGGAGCAAATTTATCTAATTTATTTCTTCCTTCTAGCAACAACCAATTGCGAGGACATCACCTCAAGGTTCAAAAACCACGGTCGAATCGTCTGCGTTTGGAGATCCGTTTTTCGCATCGGATTGTGAACCATTGGAACTTCCTACCGGAACACGTCGTATCAGCGCCATCCGTTGATTCATTCAAGGCGAGATTGGACCTCCTGTGTGTAACAAATCGAAAGGATTAACACAGGCATATAGCCTACTATCCTAAATAAATTGTAAACTGTAAACTGTATTCAAAATAAGATTCATTTTTCCTTATCTTGATAAGTTAGCAACACGAATGAACCATAAATGGTTGAATTATTTTATTCAAAAATGTTTAAATGTTATTTCCACTACTTTGTGTCTTCCATTTTATTATTTAGTCGTTAATCGGATTATTATGAAGTGATTTAACAAGTGTCACATTATCGCTTTGTATATTCACTTTTATAAATGTAAATACTCAAAGTGTGAATATCTTACACAATAATATATATAAATGTAAACAAGAACAAATAAATGCTAGATAACTAGTAGATTTAATTATCGCTATGATGTGAATTATTTCCTACACGTGAGTCGAAAGAGAATAAAGAATGAGAAAGAAATTAAATGCAAATTTTTTTCAGTTTGTTCAAGAGATCATGTGATTTACTCATCACACGCTATTTAAAGCAACATTTTTCTGATTTATGTCTATGCTTGACTGTCAGAAACTGTTCTGATACCTGTAATGTTCAATGTTACACCTAGATTGAAGACCAACTAAGCAAAATATCTCTATACGATAAGCCATCAGCTTTAATTCAATGAAAAAGATTCTTTGAAACTCTTAATGAATTCTGTAAATTATTTTTCTACAGCGAGAAGGCAGGGCCAATAAGAAAACTGTAGACGATTTTGACTTCACAAACGATTTATGTCTAATTTCACACAGACTCAAAATCTACAGATGCAAACCTACAAGTTGGCAGCAGAATAAGCGAATACAGGACTTCAAGTGGACAAGAAGGCTGTAGATGTGATGAAGATATCTAACATCAGTGGGATACATCTGAAGGAAGTCACCTCTTTTACTTATTTGGACAGCATCGTTTCAACTACAGGTGTCACAAATGAAGATTTCAAAGGCATGATCAAAAAGATACGATAGACTTGGAAATCTGTTGAACTTTCAACACTGAATCACCGATTTGGCACTTCATAAAGCATTTTGAATGGGCTTCAGGTATTTGTCAACATATTCTGTCGGTTCATATTGAAGATCAGATGGCCAGAAAGGGTAAACACAAAAGAACTCAGGAAAATGAATAAACCAAGAAATTATCGCCTAATAAATATACAGAAAGAAATGGAGATGAATTGGGCATATAGTGAAAAGACTGCTCAGTGAACTCATGTGCCAGGCCCCAAACTGGGAAATGAAAAGTTGGACATAGCTTCTAAAGTGACACGGAGAAGTTTGTGTGTGTGTGGAGGAAATGAAAACGTATTTGCAATTGTAGAGCCCGCTGCAAAAGATTACAGATGGTTCGAAGTGAGGTTGTGCTGCCGAGGCCCTGGATTCCACTCAGAGCTAAGAGAAATAGTAATAATAAGTGTGAATGTCTTTGGTTTTACATAAAAAATTTAGTACAGAACATAAGAGAAGTTTGTACTTCTAGTAATCATAGTAAATGTTTTGGTTTGATGAATAAACATAAAAGGCATCCTATCACTCATCACATGTGTCAATGGATCGGACACACTTTGAGGACACCGATGATTGACATCACCCTCAAGCAGAACCGGAATAAGAAATGATGAACTAAGAATCCAAGGGTGAGGTGGATGAGATCATATGAGGAGGAGGGGGAGATGGAAGCTTATGAACAATCGTAGAATCAAATGAAGACGACTTCAGAGAACAGGAAGAAATAGAGATTTGTTGTTGAAGTCTTATACTCCACTCGAAAACCAGAGAAGTAATAATTTGATTTTTAAAATTGTTTAGCACTCCATCCTCCTTATCTCTGATTATTTTAACGGAGTTGAAAATTTGCATCACCTATTTCAACTTTCTGTATATAAAAGAAAAACAAATGACTGAATTGTGCAAATGTAAATTCAGTGAACGTTTTAGGTAATGCGTGATACAGAAATGTTTGCGTTTTTTTATTGTCAATCATCTCTTATATATATAAGTTCATACTTTTTTTCAAAGCCTCACGTGAGTTTTAGCCTTTCTATTCGTCTTTTTATTTGATAGTTACAATGAACTGAAATTTTCAAATTTTATTTTCATTAGTTTGTCTAGACTTTTGTTTTTCTCATTACTTTTATCCGTAATGATGGTTGGAAAGAAAATACATCATAGCTTCACCACCAGTGCACATGAATTTAACTTTATTGTTCATCTTTTAAAAATTAAAAAACAGCTAACTGAAATACAGATTGAGGAACTAACATGGATGGAATTACTAAGAAATTCGTTTAATTGACATTTGAATATTTCTTGTGAGATAACAGCATGCTGTTATGATGAAATCACTGTGTGAATTATTGTTAATTTTGCTGAAAAACAATTTAATGTACATATATGTAGAAAATCTCTAAGAATGAATATTGTAATGAAGTATGAGATAGTAATAGTTGTGTACAGAGGTTTTAATTTGAAATAATAGAGATTTGTAACTTAGGTGGATGCTTTGCAATTAGTAGTGTTCTCTGAGCTGGTTGATTTAGTTGCGGAGCTTTCGTTATCCTTCTGGACAAAATCTTTAGTACAATTTTTAGCATAAAGTGAGCTGATTTAAATTTTCCATGAATGATAGAATTGTGTCTCCTGGTAACCATCTTTACATATGTATTGATCACTTTTTATTGAGTTGGATTTTAAACTTTCTGGTCATATGATTTACTTTTTATTATTTGGTGGATTTGGTCTATATTAATATGTTTGTTTACTGCATATCCGTTTAAGTACCAGGCTTCTAGGAATTTCCTGGCACTTTTGGTGTTTCCTCTGTCTAAAATTTCAACATTATCCCAAACAAACTAATGTCCATAATTATCTATATTCATTGATATGAAAGAATATATATCATGTCTTTTCACAGCTGATTTGCGTTGCTAGATTCTGATTCGAAGGGGACGCCCATTTTTCCCAGTGTAATGTCTGTTACAGTTCATACAATTTATGTTGTAAGTGGTATTAATTTTATCTTCTTTTTCTGTTGGATCTTTCAGCTTGCACAATGTCGAATGAAGTGATCGTGTTGGCTGGCTTGTGTGCTATATCTCTTTCTAGTGAAATTATTGGTCGGTAAATCCAGCCTCTTTATAATACTGATCCCTACTTGAATATTCCAACTGACTGTATAAGTCATTATAATAAGGGTTTTTTGTATTTCCCAATGAATGAAAAACAAAAAGATATTGTTGTTTTTACTGACGTTTCGCTATTTGATGCTGCCGCTAATAGCTTCATCAAAGTACTATTAGACCAGAATTAAAAAAATCCACTCAACTCATGTTTAACAACTTAATCATCTTTCCTCAGCCTGCTGTCAGTTTTTGTTGTCAAATTGGCCAATTGGTAAAGCTAACAAAACCAGGTTTAGATTGTTGGATATGATAAGTGTGTAAAATTATGAAAACAACGTGTGTTTACGTAATGAAATTGCTTATCACATTCGTGTTCATTCTGTCAGGTCAAATTCTGCTTTATTCCATCGTTCCTGTTCAGACAATTTGGATTCCACTTGATATGAAGTGCTTCTCATTTTAGACGTTCTTTGTCATTTCTGAAATGTTTCTGGATTATTTCAATATTGTCAAAATCAGTTTTGTGGACTGATTTTATAGCGTGTAGATCTATGGCTGGTGATTTTCCAGGCTTTTCTAGTTCAAGTGGATTTCTAGGTGGTTGAACAGAGGCGGCTCTACGGTATTCATTTATTCTGATTTTGATTTCTCGCGATGTTTGTCCGATGAGTATCGCATCACATTCCAAGCATTTTATTTTATAGACACAATTTAGCGATTTGGTCTTTCATATGGACAAGGTTGCTTTTTAGTGTGTTCAATGTTTTGAAGAAAACTCTGATATCGAGCTTATTGAGTACTCTTCTGACATCGTCTGACGTAATAGCATAACTAATGTACATTTTTGTAAAAACATCAGATTAATATTCAAGTGATGGTTCACCTTGTAACTGAAAGGTCCTAGGTTCGAATGCCGGTGAGTACACACTGTTTAAGAGTCCCAGACAAGAACGAAAACAGCTGTCCAGTACCCCAAGATCTTCCAATGCTTCCCTAACTGATGTCATTTCACGGTGAAATCCCGTAAGCAATTAAATCAGATCACTGTGAACCAACTCTTGGATATTATACCCTTTTACTTTGACCTATAAATCACCGTTCCAAAGTGTATATATCTCCTCTCTCCGTGGTTGATTCCTATTCCTAATTTTTTACTTACGACTGGATGATGCTAGACTGCTGATGATGACGTACTGTTTTACGATTAGGATTTTGTTTGAATGAATTCAGAGTTCACTTGGTCTTGGGTTTGAACCCAAATTGCTGCGAATATTCTGTTACATTCTCAGGCATTTCTTGAGATTGTTTCTTGGTTAACTTAAGTTGTTTTACAGTACTTATATTTTGCCTGGGGAACCTTTAGTCTGTTTAGCCATTTGACAGCACTGTTGAGGTAACTTTGCGGTTTTGATGGTTTATTACCCACCTAAATGTTCCACAGATTCTATAACATCAAACTGTATTCTTGATACCTTTGGATTATAATTCTGAACTGTGAGTTAATACAGCAGAAATATGGTAAACTCCATAAATGCATCTATCCCCCCAAAAAATGAAGTATGACAGTTCTGAGAGAGTAAGAATGGAACGTGAATGATAACAGAATGCAAGTACAGTAACAAGAGAGTAAACAATTATTAACTTGAGAGCTTTTAAACAAATGTTCGTTGATATCACATATTCAGTACTTGAAATGAGACAGTAAACAAAATTGTCAGTTTTATGTTTATCGTATTCTAACGAACGTGTAGATTTTAACATAAACACTTGATGATTTTCATCATTCACATACTTTTGATAATACACAATAAACTATGGCCAATGTTTACGATATTACGCTTTCAATTAAATAATCATACCTGAATTTTGTGGGAAAGTACGCCCACCAAATAGATACAAATAATTCAGCTAATTGTTTGATTTGATTATTTATGTAAACTATGAAAAACTCTCGTTTTAGCTATCAGTGAATTTTCAGAATTTCGATTATTTCACAGTGGAAACATTTCTTAGTGAATCTTTCATCTGTAAATATTCTTTATCTCATTATTCAGTAGTAAAGCTGAATAACAGTGCGTTGGTGACACAGCGGTAGAACGTTCGTCAACCACGCAGGTGGTCTGGGGTTTGATTCCCGGCCAACGCACTCCTTTACCTTGCTAAGTCAGTAATAAGAATGATAAAAAAGGAAGGTTGGACATGAAGCTGGCAACCCCATCCTTTAGAAATGAACACCATGTGCCACCGAAACTTCAGAGCTCTAGCTTGAAGCCCTATGTTCCACTGGGAACGTAAAGGAACCCTGAATTTTGAATGAGTAACTGTGGTTTTCTGCTGTTCATTAAACATTCCATATGTATGAAAGAACTTCGGATTTTGAACTAGAAAGCCAAAGTTCAAAGAGCACAAGACTGTCAAAAACTTCTACAATAGCTGACATCTGAGTGAGGGATCAGGAAGGAAAGAAATATTCTAGCACACACACAATTTCCTAATGAATGCCATTTTGCATCCAGTCACTGATGTCCACAACTTCATTCACAAGATTTTTGATATCGTGACCACGTTAGAAATAAAAATGGGTATATTGCCTTCAAGTATTGATGTCCTCTACCAAAACTTCTATATTTACCTTGTGATTATGTATGAAAAAAACAGAGTTTTAGAAAGATAAACTAAACCAGATAAAGGAATGAGTTGTCCAAAAAGTGTAGGTGTAAACTACAGCTATTGTTTTTTTCTAAGAAACAAAGAGTTTAGGGAACTAACTATAAATTTTTTTATTTTTTCATGTATTGTAGCTTGAGGCGAAAAACTAACCAATTATTTTAAAACTTTCATCATTCAGAAAGTTTTTCAAAATCCAACAAAGAAAAGGCCACAAGAATCTTAGTCTCTGTTTAACTTTAGAATGAATATATGTAAAATATCTCTGTTGAAAACTTATTAATTTTCTGTAAGGCAAGACCAGTTTCACTGTAGAGAACTTTGAAAATATTGTTCCTTAACGTCCCCAGTGGAACATAGGGCTTCAAGGTAGAGTTCTGAAGTTTCGGTAGCAGGGGTATTTATTTTTACGAGATGGGGTTTCTGTCCCCATGCCAACCTTCCCTCTTTACCAGTCTTATCACTGGTTCGGCAAGGTAGAGGAGTGCGTTGGCTGGGGATCGAACCCGGGACTATCTGCGTGGTTGGCGAGCATTTATAGCTGTGCCGCCTCACAGAATAACGTCATTTTATTTCGTAGGTCCTCATCTGTCTCACACTACTTGAAATCACTAGTTCATCGGAGAGACGGAAGGAATGGTTTTTGTACAGTTTTGAGTACATTGCAAGAAATGTTTATTTTAAATGGAACCAGATATTTACTATACGCTACGTCTTGTCGATACCTCCAAATTGGTCAAAATGTTCAGTGTGACGGGAACACTAAATATGCCGAGATTTTCTGAGGTTATCGCAATCATAGGCCTTCAAACAAAAAGAAAGTGTGATCAATTTTCCACTTCCTTGATAACTGCAATTTAGTTTTGATTACACCGACTACATAAATATCCATATTAGCTTTTTCAGCTTACTCTACTAATTTCAAACTTATGAAATGTAATTTTGTTGAGTTACTATGTTATCTTTCACTGAAATCCTTGACAGTTAGTTTGAGCAATTTTGGGGAGATGCAGAATTCCTGGTTGGGGTCCTCAGCATGCTAAGAATCAATGACTGGCGATTATTGGTGGTATGGTTCAAAATCGTTGTCGGCGCTGTTACTGCTTTCACTTTCTCTGATCTCCCCGTTCCACTTAACATTCACTTTTTTCTATGTTACTTCTGCCTAATAGAGTACTTTTAGATACCATTCTACTACCTTTCCACTGACTTTATGTGCTGCATGGAATGTGGTAACTTGAACTGATGCACTTCTGTGCAGAGTCCTATGCTGAAGCGAAGTAAGTTATGTTACCTTATAGGCTATGTTCACATACTACTGTCTGTTTTCTGCTTTCTTTTTTTATCACAGCTTGATTCCACACTGTATTTTTGGTACAAGTATGGAATTTCCAGCATGTGATATCGAAAGCCCAAATTTTGCAGGCCGAACATAGATATCAAGTGTGCGTCGGCAGGGGATCGAGCCCCAGACCATGCGCATGGTCGGCGAGAGTCATAACCGCTGTACCACCCATTGTTCTCTACTTTGAAATCCACATAACTTTATGTTGATTTGAAATGAATACAAATGTGATGCTAATATATTGGATACCTTAATTTACTACATCGCAGTTCATTTTCATTCTTTTATATCCATCTCAATTTCAGGCAGTCTGCAGTTGATGAAAGCTTGCCAAGAATAAAATGGCGTCATTCGGCATACTGCAAAACCTGACCTTTTTTCAATTTATCGAAATGTATCAGGGGAAATACTATGTGTATAAAGTTTTAAAAATGACGCCTACATTTATCTGATTTAATATTTTTATAGACAACAGAGGCAAGATAAAGCATCCACTTGTTTGTGTGAAAGAAAATATGAATTATTTTAAACTGACGCCTTTAGTTAATCTTTCCTGTTGTAAAATGGTAGTGAGCTTTTATTTTCTTTGCAAATAAAGATGATTAAAACCTTTTATTCGGTATTAGCACATGGAACGATGATTATGAATGCTGATAACAAAATCCTTTGTTCTTTGGTCAGAGTGTTTTAACGAAATGTATTTGTCTGTGGATAAAACATTCTATGCAGTCACTGCACTAATGAACAAATGATTTATCAGTTTCAGGCTATTCACCTACATTTGAATATATATCATTTTCTTGTCATCATAACAGTCCTGGGCTATCAACTGGCTGCACTCTTAATTCTCTAATAGGATGCAGTTCACGGTATATAATGGTGTATCTTCCTCTCCTTTGCTTACTGAAGCTGGAGTTCTTCAGGGTGCTATTCTCTCTCCGTTTGTCTTTTCCTTCTTCTTACATGACTTACCTCTTTCAGACGAAATCAACTTCGTCAAATATGCAGATGACCTGACTGTTTCGCTTCCCGTTAAGTCTCAGTCAGATTGTTTCAAATTAAATAGCTTCCTGTCAGACATCAGTCAGTGGTCTAAACGAAATGGCCTCATGCTGAATCCCTCAAAATGCCAGACTATTGACTTCTCCTTTGGGCATAAACAAGATCTACAAACACTAGTCGGTACTCATGAAGCCTGTTGCATTGAGGGGACTAAAATTGAAACTAAGTCTAATGCAAAATACCTCGGTCTAGTTCTTTCTATCTTCCAACCTTACTTGGACATCTCATATCCTAACGATTTCTAAGAAAGTGTTCTGCCTAACCTACTACATTAAGAAACTTAGACAATCTTGAATCACCCAACCCCTACTTTCACAATTTGTCAACTCTTGTATCTTACCTATTCTACTTTACTGCTCCCCGTTAGGCCTTCCTGGTGTACTGAAAAAGGACCATAACATCCTGAGAAGGATGTTGAAGGTAGTTGGTAGGACTAGTGGTGTAAAACTCGGTCAGCTCGTCACTACATTAGTTGAAAGGCATCTGAATACATGCAAAAAATGGTCTAAAACCATACTCTCCTACCCTCAACACCCCCTCTATTCCCAACTCTCTCCTTGTATCTCATCAACTAGAACCAGAAATCAGTATAAAATAATTAATGCTCGTACAACCAAGTACAGGAACTCAACGATACCATATTTGGCCCGAGGTCTTAGTGACAGAGACAATGTTAAGCGCGAAACCTATGACTTGCTTTGTTGTTAATAACATAGTCTTAAGCTCTTTTATTTCTCTCTTATTTTGTTTTCTGTAGTGAACTCCTTCTTAAACACACTTAGCTACCTAAATTATTAACATTGGCTTACTTTTTTGTACTTTACTGTATTCCTTCTTTTGTATATCTACTGGTTCCGACTATATTAGCACTGTGAGTATTACAAAATTGTCCTGTCATTGACCATCATGTAATTATTAGTTTCTGTGGTTGTTGTTTTTTTTTGTTCGGCAATATTAACTGACAATCTTGGTTGTGAAAGCCATTATCACAATCTTAAAATTTTGTATTATGCAGGATTACTCACATTACCACTATAAACACTGCATTAGACCTGACAGTAAAAAACCAAATAACAACCCTGAAATGTTATTTTATGATTGTTTAGAGTTGTTTCAACCAAATTAACTGATCATCTTGGCGATAAACATTCTTAAATATCATTTCATAACTTCTTGTATGACTATAGCTTTACTGTCACCATGCATAATCATTTCATTGCTTCCACTACCCAATACTGAGATATTATTTTATGTTGTTTATTTTCCTTTCTACTTCTTGGTATTTTTTCGCATTAAAAAAATTATTTTTGTGTTTTTTGTTGTTGTTGTCTTTATATTTATTTTTGAAATATTCCTTTTAAATGTTTGTTAAAATTAGATGCAAATATTGTAGATATGTGCTGAAAATTCCACACTGTACCACTAGTGCTGTTTCTGGAATAAAGCAAATTATTATTAATAATAGTTTTGAATGCTAATCGTATCATTCTTCATATGCAGTAATGGGTTTAGGGTCTTCAAGGTACACTTTGGTCTTATCTGAAATCCACATTGAGAAACGTTTTCACAAAAGTACTGGAAGTTAAGAATTCAGGAGACAGTTTTGAAAAGTCATCAATTAGCTAATGTGTATGTATCACAGTAGAACCTGAAGGCGAAAAGAATTTTGAAAAGTATATTTTTTATTACGTGATCTCTTTTAATTATTTTAGGAATTTCTTTAACAGCAAGATTTTATTTTCAGTGTTAGAGTCGTTAAGGTGCTAATGATTGTTCCAATATTCAACTCTGGTTTATTAAAAATTCATCTGCCCATTTTATTTTTATCTTACACTGTCTTGAAGCTTGTGAAAACTTGTGACCTAATAGCATAATCATTTTGATACCAGTTATCCATTTCCTGACAGATTATTCACACAGAATGAGTAAATGTAGTCTTGTACTGAAATATATGCATATCTTTTTTGTGAGATGGTGGTTGGATGCAATCCGCAGGAAGCCTTGGACTTGACACTCGTCGACAAGGCATTTGTGCAACAGATGAAGAACAAGACATGTGACATTAGGTAATACTTGCTGATCAATCAAAGCATCCACTGCAGTACTACAGGAAGTCAGTCGTGAGCCTGAATAGCTCAGTGATAACGTCTCTCATCGTGTCCCTGGGTAACTGGGATTCAAATATCAGAAGGGACATAAAGTTCCATCATGATTGCAGACGCATCTTATTGATGAGTGCCGACACGCACAAAACCGATTACGTTCAGCCAACTAATAACAGAAATTCAAATTATACCGTGATGGTGAGCCACTTAGCATTGAAAAGTTGGCTGACCAAATTTGGTCTGAACCAAGTGAAAAACTAGATGCATGACATTAGTGTCCATTTAAAGTATATGTTTATATATATATCTTTATTTACTACTGAAAACACAAGATTCCGGACAGTAGTGGATGTTACAGAAAACATGAAAATAAAGTTCTAGTTTTTTACTATCATATTCTTTTTAATAATGTCTTATCTGAGACGTTGTCATCATTATTTATTTACATTTAGGTTTTCATTAACATTGTCCCTAGTATGATCAAGGCACAGGTTTAAAAAACAGGCCAATTAGTTCGCAGTGAAGTTACATAATTTAAACTTACATTGGCGTTGATTTCCACAAGCTGGCCTTTATTTTTCTTCTCGATAACATCAATTTCCCATCTTTAAATACATCTGAATTAGAAATAATTCATTAGACTTGTTAAACAGTTTCATATTTCCTGAAATGCT
The DNA here is from genome assembly GCA_944472155.2 of Trichobilharzia szidati. Classification (NCBI taxonomy): domain Eukaryota; kingdom Metazoa; phylum Platyhelminthes; class Trematoda; order Strigeidida; family Schistosomatidae; genus Trichobilharzia; species Trichobilharzia szidati. The sequence continues at coordinate 77,863,616 of OX235274.1, read as the reverse complement.
TGTTTTCAAATAGGACATCCGTAGTCTGTTTTATTTTGATTTAACAGTCTAATAAATTTGATTTCCTTTCCTATGCTCTCCTTCAACTTTTATATCTACATAAATTTTTATCAGTTCTAGACATTTTTTTTCAATTCTGCACAAAGGATGAATAAATAGTTTCATTTCTGCTTATGTGATTCTTCATGCGTACATAACTGTCAGTCTAATTCCACTGACTAGTCACTTTCAACATGCTGAGAGTGCAAATAATGTTTTCATTTTCCTTTCTGATACAGTGAAATTAAATCAATGAAAACATTATGTATAAATTATGGGATTTTTCCAGGGCTTTGGATTAATTTTAATCCAGATTTAGCTACAAACCAACAGCTGTTAGATATCAAGGGAAACAAGGGGCTGTTTCGTTCTAATTGAGGACTCTTCATCAGTGCATACATATGAATAAGCAAAAGATCAAAACCAGGAACTTCAGCTTACAAGACCAGGGTAGTGAACCATTTTGCCGCTTGAATGGGGATCCAATGGCTCTTGAGTTCTGTGTCATTTCCTAGCATAGCATTACTGTTTGTCGGTACCTTCAATGAGCATCGACTTCACCTTAATGTGGTAGATACCACTGGTTACGACCTCTGATTGTAGCTTCACGATATCCATCCAGTAGACATGATTAAGCAGAAGACTGATATTCAGGTAATGGTTATTTTAATGCTAAATATTTATCCTTAGTTACCATTGCAAAAAAATGAGACACTAAATGTTTCTGAAAATTGTGTTGATTTCAACATAGGTGGTTTTTCGAGCAAGTTATCACTATTCTGAAAAAGTTCACTATTCGAAATTCAAGAATTTTTTAGGCTACTGGAATACCCCCATACACAGTTGATTGGTTTTATTTAACGTAGTATGAATGGACAACTTTGAGCGGCTATGGCTTTACTGTTTATATTGGTTTTCCATAGTTGGTTTGTAAGGATTAGATTTGTTTTTAAGAAATGATCACGGATCGATATCAGTTAGAGAACCATTTAAAACCAGAGAGTACTGGACAGCTGTTTCATTCTAGTTTGGGAATCATCGGGGCAGTGCGCACCCATTGGAGTCCACAGCAACCGTTTTGTTAATAAGAGTTTTGAAGCCATGTTTGAATTTCGGGATTCTTAATTGAAAATTTACTGGAACATCTATGCTCTGTTGAATAATTCTAAACAATTCCACTCTCACTCTTTACAATTTTCGAAATCAGATTTCTACCTTCATTAACATTTAAAGCAGATTCTTGATACCTGATGATGACTCCACATTAATATGAAAGCATAAATACCAATCACCTCTTTCACATTACAATTATAGACTTTTACATGACTTGCATTCACACTTTTTAATAAGAAGAATGAAGCTTTTGTTATTTCGATCATAGCAACAGTTATGACAGGCTTCAAAATGAGTCTTATAATCTTGAGTAACTTCAGTGAATTTATTGAAATTCATTTATCGAATACTAATAGTGAGTGTGCGACTGACAATAAATTCATCAGCTATCCCTAACATATCTCTAGACGTATCGAATGATAGAAAGCCTTATACAGTTCGCCTGCTTAGTTCCACTACTTACGATGCAACACCAATAAAGTATTTGAACTTTGTTTTTTGTATCCAACTTAGTACAGTGTGCATACGTTCTCTTGCATAATATCTCCAAGCAACTGATTTGAAATTCAAATGGATCGGAACTGAGTACTAACTCTCTATAGTCTTTTATTTTCAGGTCGGTTCTATCGATAAACAAAAAAAAGATTTGGTTTATCTATTTCGAATTGAATGTGTTAGTCCAGTATGAGTTTCAGAAAAGCCAAAGTTATTTTTATTTCTCTACTTTAGTGATTGTTTATTTTCATCTGAGTCAGAAGATATGCTTCATGGCTAAGTATATATCTACGTACTTATACACGATAGTTTTCACTTTTAAATAACTAAGCACTTGTCTTCTGTTCACGTAGGTTAATGACATACTGGCATAAGTGTTACAAAATCGTTAATATTTAATCCATATTCATTTTGAAACAGTCAAACTCTTCGATAAATTTTACTATAAATATTATTAAGTATTGGCCTGCTAGGATTTGATTTGATTGGCTACAGGACTTCATCATGAGCTGACGCTGGTTAAAGGAACATTGTAAGACCAGCTAAGGAGTACTGGATAGCTGTTTCGCCCTAGTTCAGTACTCTTCAGAAGTACGCAGCCACCACAGAAGTCCGAACTCAAGACCTTCTGGTTACAGGGAGAACTAACACTTGAATATCAATCTGATGCTCACTAGCGACTGGACCTACTCAGGTAGGTGTTATAACCGGAACTACGACTGAGTTGACTATGGGCGAACACTAACTCAATGCGCTGGCTACTCTGTCCTAATCGCACTTCAACAACAACAGCAATAACACCGCTGACACGCATAAACAACAGAAAAGATTGGACGTCGATAAGAGACCTTTAATTGTCTTAAACAACAGTCGAAATGCTAGGTAAGAACTCTGTATATATATTCAGTCAGAATGACCTCAAAAATGAGGTTGTTCAGTGATGAAATAAAAGGATTAACAGGCAATAAGAATCCAGCAATCCAAACAAAAGGAGAAACAAAGAGCTCACGCCACTGTGCAATAACCCTTTAAAATAGTTATTTTAAGGTTTTAGGCAAAATCAGGCAAAACTAGATCTATATAACACTGGTTTCTAGGGAGAACTTGTGACCAATGACGTACAGCAGGTTGAGTTTGAGGAGAGGTACTTGCTAGCGACGACTGTCTAGTGGTCGCGCTACACTGTAGATCGGCAGAAGGTGGAATTTATGGACTGGCCACTGGGTCGAGTCTCAATGGCTTAGTGGTCTGCGAGCTCGCCTTGTAACCAGAAGGTCTTGGGTTCGAACCCCTGTGGGTGCGTGCTACTAAAGAGTCTCAAACCAAGACGAAACAGCTGTCCTGTGCTCCCAGGATTTCCAGTGCTTCTTCAACCGATGTCAGCTTATGATCGAATCCTGTAACCAAATTCTAATAAGGCATTAAGAAGACAAATATTGCAAGATAATATTGTTTCGTAGTTTCTTTACGATCGCTTTACAACTAGCATAGTTCACAATAGTAAAATAAATGTCTGAGAAACACTCACTCATACAAAATTAAATTGTATCGTAATAACCAATCATATTTTAGTAGGTCAAGTAGTTCGTGGTAAGCAAACGTTGAAGTCTGTTGTTATCTGTACACAAAGTTCGGGATGCATATGATTAATCCAAAGTGCTTCCATCACTTTTCATAACTCCCAATTAAAGTTCTGTAAAATTATTAAGAAGCAATCAATAATACTGGTTTTGTGGCCAGACATATTAACAAATGCTTAGCAAAAAATGATTCTAGATATCTATTCATAATAAGTACATCTGGGTTTCCTACATGAAAAACCATGTGGGTTTCTTACTTGTCTTAGTGATGTTACGTATCTGTAATTTAAAGAATTTAAATACTTTTCGAGGTGTTGATAACAAATATTCTCGTCTCTTTTCCTCATTCTTCTCGCAAAATTTTCTTCTTTCGTTTTTCTTTGTCCAGATAACAATCACTGGTTATTTATTTCTACTTATCTACCCTGCTTCTCTCTCTTTCTAGATTTAATGACAGGTTATAGAAACACACATTTTGCCTGTTATATAAAGAATTTTCACCATCCTGACTATTTCACCTTCTTGTTTACTTTATCTATTTCTATTCCTAGAATTGATTCTTCAGTACAGATTATTTGAAAATCGAATACGGACTATAATAATAATAATAATATTCCATCTATCTATTCATTAATAAATGATTGACAGATAGTAAAAGGCTATGTATCCTTTTTTCCTATCTATCTCTCTAAACATTCTGATAATCAAATTAGGACCATAAAATATAGGAAATTTAGCCTGAATTGTTTTGAATATTTAGACTATTTCCATGCATCGCAGATATACATATATACATCGCTGCTGTATTCACATGACTACAGTATTTGGTTTTATCAATTTATTCTAGAAGAATCTATATTATAGGTGAATGTAGTAAAACAAAATTGGGAGACTGGCTAAATTTAATAATGGAAATATATATTTTGAATTACTTTGTCTTGGATAGGACACAATGGTTGTATCGAACAGTGTGAATTGAGAACATACAGATCATTTAAGTGATGTCGTAATAACGAAACTTATTCTAAGTGTTGCTGCTTACTGTGATTAAATCTACTTTAGAATAGATCACGAACTGACTTTAGTTAAGGTACCGCTGAAAACAGCGGCGAAATGACAAAGTGTTTCATCCTTGTCTGAGACTGTGCAGCAGTACTCACTCATGACATCAGTGGGGATCGAGCCAGTGCTAGCTGGTAACTGACAGGAGGATGGAGTACCGGGGTTCCAGTGGGAAATGGTGATCAGTGGGGTGTGAAAAGCCAGAAATAAGTACAAACAGTCTTCGATAACATAGGCTGGCTATAGCACTGTACATATTGCAAACTGACAGAAGTAAGAATTGAGAGGCACTTGATACCGTCTCAATACCTGAATGGTCAACAGGATCGCCTTCCAATATAATGATCTTGATTTCGACTACCAGTGGACTTGTGGACTAGTTAATTGGTTAATAAACCTAGCAACAGATCTAATTAGTACTTCAGAAAACCTAAATAATGAAATGAGACAGAAAGGAGAAGCATTGGTGCTAAATAACTATACTTTTAAGATCAAGAAGCTCACAAGAAAACAAAAAACAGTAGTAGCTATTGACCATAACATAAATAAGGAAGAATATAAGGGATCTACAGTTTAACCAAAGGACATTTGAAACCTTGCGTAGGATTTTTAAATGATCAGGAATTAAGGTGGCGTCTGAATCTACAATCTCACTTAGGGGCAAGTTCTGTAGACTAAAGTACTCTATTGACTCAATTTGACAAAATAATGTAATCTACAAACATCTTTTAATGAGTGTGAGGTCCACCATGTAGGTAAAAATAACAGACTGAACGTAGTCAGATTATCGGAATATGCGAACTTAATTAAGCATAGAATGACTGACCCCACAGAGATGAATAGTTTAAAGGAGAACTCAGCAATCTCAGTATATGCGAAACAATCAGACAGTAGGGTAGGACAGAGCTAAAATTTAAAGACTAAAACAGGTAGGTGGAGGAAGAGGTCGATCACAGGATCTTTGTTCTTCGGATCTACACCTAAGACATGCAGCGGGAATGACTCATCACCAATACATGAGTTATGGAATTATGTAAACGAAATTGGAAAGTTGTGTGCGTGCCTTGATATGATTATAAGCAGTAAATTATACTTTGAAAGTTATCAGTGATTTTGCCAGATAAATTAACCCTATGATGGAATTTAACTCTACTAAATTACCAAAATTCTATTCTTATACCAACTATAAGTCTGATATTTGGGGATGGAATATATGAATGTTTACATATAATAAGTCAAGTACATTGTATATTATATCAACAAGAACTAAAATGAACCCTAATGATTTTAGCTAGTAATGTATGCCTTTCGAATTAAGCGGTTCTATGCTCACAAGTCAATAAACATATAATAACCAGCAATTTTAGTGGGGTTTTTTGTTGAGATAATGTAGTTTCAGGCAATTCAGACAGTGCTACGAGCATATCCTGTTTTAAACAAAAAGTTTATTCCTTCTCATTACTACATAAAGCTTTTTAAACAAGTTTGATATTCAGGTAATTCACTTATTTACAACTGCCTGCATAAGTGGACACTAAGTGGAAGAAAATCAGCTCTTCATATTCAGATGAAAATTACTGCTTTCCGGTACTTGACTAGGTAAGTGGATTATAGTATGACGATAAAAAATTAAGTGCATGAAACTATTGCACAAATAAAGTATGTTTTAAACAACAATATTATCATATAACCATCTCTCAAAAATCAAAAATCAATAGATTTCTGGTAATATTTGGTACAGAAATGTATCTGACTAACAAACCTCGTTTTAGTTTTAAGAATTTCTAATCTTTGTTGCTTGTGAGCTAGTGACCCGTTGTTCTGCTACATTGATTCTGAGTTTGAATAAGGCAAGAACAATGGTTTCTGCAGAATAAGACGGTACCCTCATTGCTTATTTCGTTGGCTTCTCATCATCTGTGTACAGCCTAAATAAATTACTAAGTTTATGTACATGAAATAGACAATACCCATATTTTAATAATTTTTGCCCAAAGAGCTATAAACGAGCAGTAGTCAAGACTCTGTACTATAGAGCTGGGAGAATATGCTCTGCAGGGAAATTAGAGAAAGAATTCCTGTTTCTCGAAAAGATGTTGAGAAACAACAGTTATCCTCAGAGATTCATCAACAAATATAGAAGATGTGAAGGTGCGAACATCAAACAAATCACAATGGGAAAAAACTGTAGTCATTCAACTGGATCTAAAAGGCGAAAATATTGTAGTCAACAGAAGATTGAGTACTTCACAAGTCACAGCCTATCCTGCAGCTAAGTTTGTTCCCGTTAATCAGACGGCATGCTGTTTGATGCAATCAAAGGACGACAGATACTCTCCTGATGTTAACTCTAATTGTACATAAAAATTTACGTGTATCTGTGGAGAACAGAAATAAGGGCACAACTCCAATTTTCTGAACATATACGGAAAGGCTTATGTCTCAAAGGAATAAGTGTTTCCAATGGTGACATTACTCAGCATCTCCTTTATATGGATCATGAGGTGCAAATCACATAATTCTTTAAAAGCATCGATAGACAAAAACCTCCATTCTCCTCAAATTCGCCGAAGCAATCTCTATCAAATGCCTGAAACCGAATTCTCATGTTCAGAGAGAATCAGTTTTTATTTGCTCTGGTAACTGAATGTCTTCACTCTCTCTTTCACTCGATTACTTAATCCTTGGTTTTAAAGTCACTCCTATTTGATATAATGTAAATTACCTATCTCTTGTTTCTATGATTTGCACTGAACTGAGTACACTGTTACCCGATTTATCAATTATTCATTATCTTGCTCACCTCTCATCTTTATTATATACCTCCATCACCCTTGTATACATACAGTGATTTTGTTTAAACTTGAACTCCCGGGGTAAAAACTATATAAGCGTGATTTTCTAAGCAATGTTCACTAATTACGGAATTTCCTGTCAACTGAGAATTTGTAAAATCTGGAAGTATTTTAAAATTGTTCTGTACATAAACCGCAATAAATGTATGAAGAATCTTAGTTTAATGATCAAATGACAAAAGCAGTAGTATACAAGAGTTTGTAATACATATCAATCATATGAACGAATTTTAATAACAGTATGCAAACGTTGTAAGTGTTGCTTTGAAGTCAGCAACTTAAATCCTTGGTATGATCAACCGTAATGAAGGTGGAAACAAAGCATTAGTAGTGCACTTCCACTTTACGTATTCATAGCATTCGTACTAATCATAATTCTTTATTGAATATACACTGAATAAGTCTCCCTGATGGCAAATAACTGCACTCCAGCACTCAGATTAAATTGCGAACTGAAGTGTTGATTACGCCATCACGAAATTCAAATATATACATAATATAAAAATGATGGGAACCAACTTTGAAAAATGCTTGGTTTTATGGCTAGCAGCCTGTTTAAATCAGTGGGCTAAGCAATTTTCCAATCCATCAGAATGTATCTTATTTAATCTATTTCATATTGTTTTAATTATCCAAATAACCATTGAATCGTAATTTGTAATCACGCCTATTTTCAAATAAGATTATACCTAATGCTATGGACTTTTCGAATAAAGTGGAGGTTATTAGAGCATTCTATGCACAGAGTAATATTGCCTTAAATAATATATATTACCACTTATTATAGTATTTGAAGAATATGTTGAGAATTCTGCAATATGCGTTAAAGTATTTTTTAGAATCAAGGTATTATTATCATTATCATCTGGCATTGTCAATAATTATTCAGTTTTAGACTCATATGTAGATATTTTAAATCAGGCTACATTGTGAAATGATCACTACAAATGAATGAGTCATTTAGTACGCACTCGTGGTCAAGCAACATCATTTCATATTTATGTGAAAATTGTAAGTGGTTTCAAACTTCACTAATCATTGAAAACACTTTTGACATTCAACAACATCAATAATCTAGAGATATAAAACCAAATAATACATTATATATATATATGTATTCCTCTCAAATATTATGTTGAAATTTCTTGGTTCGTGTTTATAGTACTGATTAAACAAATGTGACGCTTCACTGAGTTACAATGTATAAACATTTATTTCAGATTTCGCTTACTCAACGATCCGATGATCAGAATGAAACCGTTTCTGTGCATGATGAAGAAACATTTGTTTACCTCTTATCAAACAAATGGATAACTCAAAAGTAATTAATGGCTCCAAGTTACTATTAAATTAAAGTATCAAATTAAACGTGCATAGTAAAAGTAAAAGTACCGTTTACTTTCACATGATCTAAACAGCTGACTAAATAACAGAACTCAGATTATCCTTATACACGCATGTGAAATCACCGCTACTGAGAGGAAAAATGTAGTATGTCCTGCGTACGGAATCTGTTATTCAGTAAAAAATTTATGTAAACACAGTTGTATTAAGTTAGGCGTGTGAAAGTTGATTAATTGTCTTTCACGGTTAGAAAATATACTCACATACGCAGGTGATGATAGAAAGGTTATGCCACCAAAATAAATCAATACATACTTTCTGGTAAATTATATGAAAATGCATTCATTCACACTTTGACTGTGAGTATTATCAAAGCAGTGAGTCTTTTGATTTCTTCTCCAATTCTGCAAAAATTACTACTTTCAAGACATTTTTGAGTAGTTGGAATTGTACTGATTCTCTCATGAAGTTGACTTTACCTACAAGTTTTAACCTGCGAAAAATTGTGAATGTCACTGTAAACATTTAGATAATGGAAGATATTTGAAGAAATACTGACAGAAAGTGCATCGGTGGGGCAACAGTTTGATGCTCGCTAACCGCCTATGTGGTTCGGGATTCAACTGTAGACCAAAGCATTCCTATACCTAGCTTAGACGGAGGTGAGTCCATTTGAGAGTGTGACGGGTAGGGTTAACAATGCTACCCCTTATAAAACAATAACACTGATGCTACTGAGACTTCAAATCTCAAGCTTGAGGCCTTTTGTCCCACCTGGAATGCAAAGGAATGAAATGATTAAAAAAAGCTGGTGGAAGATTAACGAAAGGAAATCATTCCAGTGTACTAATAGAACAACTTGGAGATTTAAGCTTCAATAAAAAGTAAAGGCATAAATTTGCAACTACGAACCCTTGTACCTTTGTACCGTCTTCTATCTATAGCGAATATCAGTTATTTTTAAAACAAGTTATAATAATACGTGTGTTTTGATGAAGAATAATTCTGAAAACAATTTATTGCTTTGAAGATTATGTAAAATCAGTAATATAAGTGTCAATCAATTAAAACAGATGTAAATGAAATATGAAACTCTTCTGTTTTGTCTCATCAGTTACCTGCCGTTAGTCATATGGTAAACTTTTTAAAATCAAATGTTACTGGCTATAAATGACAAGTCTCTACCAAACTTAAGCTTATTTTATATTAGAATAATCTGGTATCAGGAAAACAGTTTCATTTTTCTTTTACGTACTCTCATTATTACATCCCATTCAGACAGACATGAGTGGTACATCAGTGGTTGAGGGGTTAGAATGCTCATCATAGACGCATGTGGTCGGGGATCAATTCCCAAACACCTTGCCTAGCTGGTAATAAAATTTAAAAGAGAAGGAAGCTTGGGCGAGAGGTCAGGAATTCCACCTCGTAAAAGCAGCACCACAGCTACTGAAACTTCGAAGCTTAGAGCTTGAAACCCTATTTTTCAAGTGAAACACTAAGTAAAACGTTCAAACACACACAGTGGTGTGTATGTAAATGAAATTAATTTTTCTTGGGAATTATACTCCTATGATTCGTTTTACATTTCTACTGATGTCGCGTTACAATTAAGGTGACAATAGAATAGCCAATCTCTTCTTTTGCTTATCGCCTCCTTTTAATCTGTTCAGAAAAATCTTTAAAATTCAATCCCACTTCACTTATTTGCGTTGATTTTGTGACCTTAAAAAAGAAAAGAAGAATAGTTTAATTAACCTATTTTATTTCATTCGCATGAAATTAAACCATAAACGATCATAAATATTTGTTTTTTGCATAAACACTGAATGAATATGCATCAGTAGCTAACATTACACTCAGAAGGGAAGCATATTTTCTTCTGAAGGCTAAAAACATAACCGAAGACAACCATCTCCATGTGAGAATATTTAAATATGGTTTAGGGGGACAGCTGCTAAGTTTAATTATTTTTATGCTCAAATAAGATATGTTATTAGAATAAGGAATCGAAAAATCTACGAGAATCTGAAAGTATTTTCACTGCTCTAAGTGTACTAGTCAAAAATTTGTTTTTAGGCAATAGTATCACTTTTTTGGCTTTTTAATGCGTCGGTCACACAGCGGTAGAATGCTCGTCAATCACGCAGGTAGTTCACTGTTCGATCCCCAGCCAGTAATAATACTCGCAAAGAGGGAAGGTTGGGCATGAGGCATGAGGCAACCTCATCCCGTAAAAATAAATACCACTGCTACCGAAACTTCAAGCCTCTAGCTCGAAGCCCTATATTCTATTAGAAATATAAAAGAATAAAAATTTTTGGCTTTTTTTAATTAAACTGTGACGCAAGTAGTCGTTTGAAGCAAATTTTGCATAAAAATATCTTGACCAAATATTTATATTTCTTTATTGTTCTCTTGGGTTCCAAGTGGAACATACGGCTTCAGCAGCACTTTTTACTGTTCTCTTCGGTCCCCTTTGACTGACCGCACCATTGACTATGGTTTGCTATCGCCTGTTCTCATGATTTCCTCAATGTCACCCAAGTACACAAGCCAAATCCATCATTTCTCAATCGGGTTCCACTCGAGGTCCTGCGTTGCGCGTGATGGTGACGGTCTTTTCAGCGTGCACCTGATCCATCTCCACTTTAATTTGTACACTTTTTAAGCAATAGGCATTTGGTTAGTTTGTTCTCATAGTTTCTTGTTACTAATCCTTTCTCGCCGTCTGATCCACAATACGGAGCCAATGAAGGTATCTGTTGATAAGAGTCTGCTACCTGTTAGAATTGTTGTCGGTGGAACTCCTAGTTTATTACCCATATAGAAAACCTCGACTGATTCGAGGTTGATGTTGAAAGTCCGAATCTTGTTGTTTTTGCTACAAAATGAAGAAGATTTGCAAACTGATTTCAGGGCGATGAAGATCTGTCTTGCTTCTTGGATTCTGATTTTGATACCCTCATCCACGCAGTTACCTGTATTTGAAAAGATGCTTCCGTTGGAGGTGATTGGTGCCTTTTGTTGTTGGCTAGTTATTTCCAATACCTCTGTCTTCTCTATACTCTCATTTAGGTGGTAATTTCTGAACGAGACGATGAAACTTAACTTTTCTGACAATATACCTCTTAGGGAACCATTAATAATTAAAAAAGGCATGAAACCTTGGAAAAGCTGGGAGTTCATCTTGGACGTGCTTGCTATCCTACGTCGACCTACGACAAAAACCTAAAAATATGACAGTCGTATTACTGGGTTAGCAGGCTGATATTCAATTAAGCGATTCGTCTATGAAATCCTGAGTTTTCCTGATGGAGTATCATGATCTTGTCATTAAGTAGGTATCCTTTCAGCTGACACTGTGAATCACACCGATGACAACCTTTTATGACTCTTTCAGGAAACATTTATAAGTCAGTCACTAGCAGTGAGTGTACTGAGATTCGAATATTAGCTTATTTTACTGTTTCAGTGTTTTAATCTCATTTCCATAAAAATATATTTACAAGCTTCAAGGGTTTCACCGCAAAAGCGAGGCAAAGATACAAGTTAAATCAATAACTAGTTTTCAATATAGTCATAGCACCTTAGCGTTTTTCATTCCTAAGCATTCTGAGTGAGACACAGGGCCTCAAGCTTCTTACTTTAAGATTCAAGCAGTTGTGGTGTTGTTTTCACGTAGTGTTGTTTCTAATCTCACGCCTCATCTTTCTTCTTTTTCCGGGCTCACTGTTGGGTACTAAACTAGAGGAGGATTAGGAGCGGGTCAGACGGGAATGGAACCCTGACCACCAGAATGGTTTGAAAGAATTCTGTCAACAAACAACCTACGCAACAGACACTTACACCCTCTGCATACACAAGGGGACGCCTAACTTGAAGCTCAAAAACATGACTTTGATGACAAGAGTTGCATAGTCTAGCGACTGACCTACCTTGACGTCTTTCACCTTTAGGTATGTTGATCTCTTTGGTAATTTCCGGCAGTCTGCTGTATCTCAAAGTATTATTCAAATCAAAACAATTATTTCACTTGCAAAAGCGTCTATATCAGAAGATGTTACGGCCTAAAATGCCATACGCCTTAACCTTCTTTACCTTTATGTCATAGACACCAAATGAAGTAATCGCATTCTACTCAAACTTATTATCACAAAACTGAATTTTTTTCAAGTATTTCTAGTGTCACGGTGAATTATCATCATAAATGAGAAGTTTTCCTGCTAATCGACTACAGTCTAGACAGTAGTTCCATGGATAATAACCAGTTCACAGCATACTTTTCTTTCTGATACTTTGAAATCAGAGTGTATGACATAAAGTCGATGATTTTAAACACCAGTGTAATATTTTCAAATTGTACATATGTCCAAAAAAGTGTTTCTCACGTTGTAACTTTGGGAAACTATTTGATCGTGAGACAGATTATTTCATAAGATGAAATGATGCAAAGGTGTTGCACTGTACAAAGTGTGAAATATTAGGTTTTTATAGTTTCAACCCTAAAACTTATTCCACTGGTCTAAATATTTATGCGAAAAGCATCTCTGGTCTACTAAATTTACTTCAATGGTAAGACATATGGTTTGTGTACGATAAATGCAAAGTTGTATTAGGATCTATTCTGAATCGCTGCCACTGGAACTAGGAATGTCAAATAAACAGAATTAGAATTTCCTGAGAAACCTTATCATCAGTAACTTTTTGGGGGGTTTCTGTTCAAACGAAAACCTTCTAGAAGGTTCTTGTGATAATCATTTTAAGGCAATTATCACCTCACAGTTCACTTTCATGATGGAATCTGCTAGAAGTTTTTTTTATACTAGGAGCATATTCTCAATGTTAAAATCACAAAGAATGAATAAGTGTTAAGGTTACAATAAAATGAATAGAGCAGTTTCTACACATTTAAGTCTAAAACCTACCTATGGAGATTATGTGATATGGCAGTTTGGCATTAACTAGTATATATCCTCCATATAAATGCATGGGTGAATTTGTTAGAAAAGGTGTTTCTATTCATAAAATATATTTGTCAACTTAAAGGCGGTTTTTGAATCTTTTAGTTCTATATATATATATATATATATATATATATATATATTCCTTTGCATTCCCAGTGGAACATATGGCTTCAATCTTAAACTCTTAAGTTTCCGTAGCAGTGGTTTTAATTAAATGGGTATGGTTGATATATTCACGTCCAACCTTTCCTCTCTACCAAGCTTATGACCAATCAATGGAGGTAAAGGTGTGCGCTGACCAGGAATCGAATCCTGCACCACGTATATGGTTAGCGAGCATTCTACCACTAAACCACCTTCTAATTTGTATTTTTCACTAATCACAAAAAGACGTTTTGTATAATTTCAATGTTTCACAGTCATTGCAACAATATAGTGATTTGTCAATCAAGATTTCTTGTCAATACAGTGCATAAATTTTACGGCAGAAAATTATTTCAGGAAAAATATGAAATAATAATACTTATAAAGAATAGGAACACTGGTGTCTGTCAGTGACGCCTATTGTCCCTATTTCCGTCTAATTTCATTGTGGACGCATTATTGTAATTGACTATAGTTAGCTCTAGCGATTTAGTGATTGTCTTGTTACTAGGCGACGGTCTCGTTGACTCAGTGTATAAAAGTTATTTTAGAGGCTGAACAACTTGGGCAGAAATCTGATTGCGTCTAGCATGCAATCCGCTCCTGTAAAATGCAAGATAATCAAGCAGAAATGGTCTCTTAATCTTAGTTGAAAAGTAGAGAGTGAAGTCGTTTGGTGCATCGATCACTTTCTGATGAAATCGCAGCACACATAAGAAATGCTCGTGTGCCACTTGGCAGCTTATGTCATCTCTGACATAGACGTGTTGTCATGATATTCATCAAGGGACTTTCGTACTACCCAGCAGTTTGCTCTGTACTCCTCTATGGCTGTGAGACATGATCAATGCAAATAGAAGATATAAAATATAACTGCATTTGATCTTATTTATTTGATCATAAATGTCTCGGTTACATTTCGCGTGTTCGGTGGTATAGTCGGGGGAGTAATATTGAGGTTAGGCGTTGAGTGCCAGGAAAGAATGGATAGTTAATCGATGGGTTTTTGAAGGTAAATCGACTTGAATGGTTAGAACACGCGTTCAACATGAATGTCCATCGCCTTTTACGATGGGTGATGTTGCCTGACATAGAAATTGGTGTTCAAACCAGAACTCGGAATCGGTCCATGAAAAATGTGACAGATGCGGCTGAAAAGCGCATCAAAAACGTATTGATAGTTCTCTCAAAGAAGAAATTGATTGACAGCAATACTTAAAATGACATAAGACCTTAAGAGTCCCGTTTGCCGTACATGTATAGCATCACGAAAAAACAAAATCAAGTCCCTTTGAAACCCATATATTCGATGATCGACTCACCTCAGCACAAGGCTTCTCGTCGGCTTGCAGAGAAGTTAGAGCCCGTTTGTCAATAGCTAGCAGGAGAGATTCATTTCATTTCTCCTAAAGCGTGATCCACATGAATTTTTCAGTTAAGTTCATGGTGTCATTTTACATGATTTCCTTGTTCACAGGGTTCCCAGTCAATGAAACCGTCGAAATCATTTGTCAGCATTCTGATCTTCTCCCGATTCCACAGTGGGAATTCAAACGCCTACTGCTAATGTGTACCATGAATGTACAATTCCACTCTTTACCGACAAACATATGGTGTAGCTATGGGCAGTCCACTTATCTCTGGTTTAGCAGTTATCTTCATGTTCAAACTTGAAAGAAAAACGTTGAGGCATGCAATCGACGAAACAACTTATTGTCAACAAGCTAATGACACATTTGTAGTACGTAACAATCAATGTCATGCTTCCTACCTGCTCAGATTATTCAGCGACGCACATACAAATACTGAATTTACTATGGAACATGAAAATGATGAAAAGTTCCATTTCCTTAACATTGCCATGCAACGCCTGCAAGATGGTAGTCTCCATTGTTTCAATAGTGACAACTTCGAGTGTTATTCCATTAATGACTGAATTAACATATCATTGTGTTTATTACTGCATAAGTATGCAGAATATTATTTAAACTCCTGAACATATGAAATGTAATAAAATTATTAGGATAATGGAAATCAAATATACCTATAACTTTGATTGGACACTAGTAACTAGTGTGATGTGTATAGTTCTATTTTTGGTGTAGACTGAATTCTACCAGTCACGTTTGAAATGTAGCCACTATTCTAGGTAGCTCTCCGTCACACTGCACATAGATTTAATGATATTAGATGGTTGAAGGCAATCGGTAGAATGCCTAACCCAACCAAGGTTTCCCACTAATTAGCACTCATCAGCAAGGTGTATCTGCAACTTTGGAGGAACTCATGTCCCTTCTAAGATTTGAACTCGCGTCATCCAGTGCTGCAGTCAGAGACGTTACCACTGAGCTATTCGAGGTCATAATTGACCTCCTGTAGGACTGTATTGGATATTTTTCATTGAACATTAGTCGGTAACTAGTGTAATGTATCTAGTCCTATCTTTGGTGCAGACTGAATTCTACTGGTGACCAACCAAATACATCCAGTACAGTCCTACAGGAGATCAATTACTAGCCCCAATATCTTATT